>JABUQX010131032.1:0-27223 GCA_015478945.1 Trachelipus rathkii | reverse complement strand
ATCAATCCTTTACTTAATCTTCAATGAAATTTTTTTTACAAACACTTCGGTAAGATTTAAAAGATGCTCTTCAAGAACAGATTCAATCTTTGGCTGGGGCTGGTCCCAGTTTTCAGCCCCACCTAAAAAATGGACATAAATTCGGAATTCAGCCGATTTTTGACTATCTGCATAAACACCAAAATGTGCTTTTCTTGCGCTCTAAACGTTGGCTTTCCTCAGTTGTTTTTCTCGTTGACCTGAATTCATAACTTTCAAAAATTTTCAACTTTTTCTTAATCAATTTTCTCATATCGCTTCTAACTATGAATAAATTATAAAAATTGACTTCAAAACTTGAATCATGCATAGATGGGCATTACATATCGCATAATTACTATTACATTTCGTATTCTTCACTATATAGTCTTTAGCAAAATTCAAAACCCATTTGTTTTTTAATTTGAAAAGTTGCAAAAATTTTCTTATGTTATTTGTAACTTTTATTGACAAAACTACTTAAATTACCTTGTATCAGTCGGCAAATGCCGTTGTCTTAACTGTTAAAAATCTTTTTGTATGACCTCAATAGAAAAAGTTTAAAAATTTTTAAAAAGTTTCTTTTTTTTCTTGAAAATTTTCGTTCCAAGAACAATCCCAAACCTACTGCATATACATACTACAGATTGGTGGTTATATAGTCAAAATCGGCTGAATTCCGAATTTTATGTCCCATTTTTAGGGGGGCTGAAAACTGATCGAAGCCCCTCCAAAAATTGGAACATGCCTTACAAAAAGATTTTATTGCTCTTCAAAGATCCAATGTTTCACTTGAAATTTGCAAACTGTGCAAGCAGGCGGAACAGCATCTTGGGTCAGATTTTGTATTTTTCTTTTCCCACAGTTACTATTCTTTTTTTTTTGTGCATAAAACAAAAAAATTTCAGCCAGCTTCAGAATATGCATTTTCACACCCTGTAGAGACGAGAATTCAGCCCGTATTTATAATCTTTTTTTTTAAAGATACTCACACAAGAAAAAGATAATTTCTTCGCGTAAATCAGAATGTACGTTCAGTACATGCCTCGAGAGAGCCATCGCGAGGGCAGATAATAAAAGCCGTGTCTCTGATTCCCATGTCCTCACACATTTTTTAAAAACCTTAGCTTTATTGGTTCAGATTTAATTAAATTCTACGAATTTACTAACGTACTCTAAACCTATATTGAGTGGAATACTTCAAGTATTCTTTGATGCGAGGTTCTTTGTGAATGAAAACAATGTGTCACAATGAAAAGTGGGTTTTTTTTACGAATAAGAGCTTGTTAACTCACTGTTAACGACCAGCATTGAACGGCCACCATCATGTACACAATACCCAATGCATTTTTGCCACTCCAATTTACATTCATTAAATAACCGTTACGGATCTCCAAACAAGTCTGAGGTTTTGTACTTGCATTAATACTTTACAAAAAAGATCTATAATATCAATACCGTCTACGAACCGAACATAGCAAATTAAATGCGCGTCCTTATTATTATCCACTGCTTCATCTAATTGCAGCCCAAATTCATTTTCTTTTATTTTTTCAATTAACTGATCATTGAGATCTTCCGCTATATGTTGGATTCTTCGACTAATAGTGTTGTCAAACAAAGGAACCTTAGAAAGTGCTTTTCCAGCCGACTCACCAATCATAATGTTCACTAAATCAACTGGAGCAGGTAGAATTAGCTCCTCTGCGATGGTGTGCGAATTTTGCATTGAGCGATTCTATATGCAACCTTATATGACGCCAGCAAAGCATTACCTGAAGTTGATACCTGCCGAGAAAAAGTACCTTTTTGGTGTTTTAATTCTTTTGCCTCTATCAAAAAAACTTTGAGGTTTACCAATCATATCCCGATGATTGGTTTCTATGTGCCTTTTGAGCTTACTTGGATTCATGCACTCAGGTGCCAAAACTTTGAGGCATAATACGCACTGCGGTCTCTGTTCGCCCCTAACATCAATGGCTTTAAAGCCAAAAATTCAAATAAGATTCATCATATTTACGATATTTTCCGTTTCTCTCATTCACCGCTATGTCCTCCCCACTTATCATAGCTTTCCATATATTGGCTACCCTCCATTTTTTTTATTATAAAAAATCACACCAATATTTAAAATTTTAAATGATAAGTCTTAAAAGAGATACCACTTCTCAACCCTTTTTGTTCACTAGTTACTAGTGACTAGTATTTATAATCCAACTAAATAAGATATTAACTAAATTCATCTGGACACACAACCATATTTAAGAGAAATATACATTCAGCACGGACTAACTTGTTGACAGATCCTACCCAACGCTGACACCCTAGTAACTTCAGCATATCAGACTCTCTCAACCCTCACTCGCTCTATACTCGTTATATACCGGATGCTCTCGAGCCAAGCGATGAACATCTCTCGTCAACGACTATCGATGTACTCTAGGACTGATATTCCTCATCTCACCTAGGCTGTGTGCTCACTGTCGTGGACCTATTGCGTCCACTCTCTCCTACACAAAGGTCGGCGCGCAGATGGTCTCTCACGTGCAGCCATCGAAACGATACTATCCCATATATCTCGTCGACGCCTCTCCAGCTCGCCACCGTACACTATACTTATATACTATATATATATATTTATATATATATATTATATATATTATATAAATATATATATATTATATATATATATATATATATTATATATAATTTGTTCTTTAATAGTTTAAGGCTAAGAAGAAAAAAATACCATTATTTTGAATTGAATATTTTTAACTTTTTTTCTGAGCAATAATTTCCTTGAACTTAGGAGACATTTCGGTAGAGCGCGGCACCCGCAATATAACTCGCGGCACCCAGGGTGCCGCGGCACACAGTTGAAAACCACTGCTTATTTACTCTAATTTCTATATCCCTACAGATCAGGAAAGTATACAGGCTTATAATTTCTTAACGGTACTATTTTCACCACCAAAAGCTTTAAAGTTTAAAGGGATAGAGAGAGAAGGTAGTTTCAGTAGCCGTTACAATGGGTGATTGCTATCGTTATAGCAAAGATAACAATCACATATAAACATTTAAGATAAATGGATTTATAAGAAGACCTGATTCAAGTAAATTACAGTTGTTTTCAATCATTTAACTTAACTAAATCAGTCAGTAATTATTCAGTTCATCATTAAGATGTTGAACGTAAGGTTGAGAAATTTCTTTCTAGTGGTGATTTGGGTTGCCACAATTACGACAAATTTTAAGACGTATAGATTAAGATCTAAATTTAAGAAAGTCCAAATTTTAAGATACATTTTTAAGAACCAAATATCAAAACCCCTAGAGATAAAAATTTCAAGGAGGGGTCTTGATTATGAATACTGAAGTAGATGAGGACTATGTGTCATAAAAGAATACTGTAAGGAGGTTAATCCCGATTTACAGGTAATATTTGAGAATTAGAGATATACTCAATACAATATAAAGAGTTAATTACTCACGAAAATCATTCAAAACTAATTATATGACCATACAATTTTAATACTTTTAATTAAACTAGAAAAAAGAAGAAAAACTGTTTTAGATCATTCATAACCAGCACAAAAGTGGAACATCAAGCTCATCATTAGAATACACTGAAGAGAAGTGAGAGCTTAGCTTTGCCATATTGATTGCGTGAAGCTAATACCAACTCGCTTTGTTTAAGCTCAGCCCCCCGCCCGCCCCACCCCCCCCCGCTAGCTCAATTTTGCTTTGTAAGGTTGAACCTTTTTGGTAAATTAACATTTTCCTTAAATCTAAACCAGTGTCTACAATCACCACTATATATATATATATATATATATATATATATATATATATATATATATATATATATATATATATATATATATATATATATATAATATATATATATATATATATATATATAATAATATATCACCCAACCTTCTCTAACAAAGACTGGGGGTAAGGGGCTACCTTGGAGGAGACGAGCTTGTTGAAAGAAGATTTAAATGGAAGGGTAAGAAGACAGTAAAAGGAATAGAGAATATTCTGGGAACTTTTGGTCAGAAAATGAAAGCGTCAGGCCCTTACCGCCCCTTTATACCTTTTATTTGAGAACACATCGCCGTCAGAAAATCGCACCGCTAGAGCTTCACGAGACACGGCCGAACGGAACCTCTCTGGCATCATGTCAATTGGGGCTCATCCCTTGGCAGGTGGCCACAACCATACCCCCATCACAAAAACCGAAACCTCGCTTCCATTATGACCTTTCTTCCTTCCTCGCGAACTCACCATATCTCTCCTCCAGGCACCACCCCTTTTTTTTTTACCGACTCAATTCACTTTTTCTCGGTCTCCCAGCCCATCGATTCCCAGCACACTCACCACTATACATCCTTAACCAACCGACTATTTTACATCCTTTCCACATGAATAAATCATCTCAATGTACTTTCATTGTTGATTCTCTTATTTAATTCCCTTGCTTCAGCACCACAACAACTCTCGTAATGACGTTCTTCCTCATTTTTCCTAATTGTCTTCTCACACCTAACACACCCCTAAGATTGTCCCATCTGAACAACATTGTACTTTAAGATCAATACCCTTATTCCAGTCAAGTTTTCTCACTACTATATATGAATAGCAGATGATAACAACATACCCATATATGTAAGACCCTTAGCCGGCCACCTTTCCGCAAAAGGGACTTTTTAATTTTCCCCTTTAAAACAAAAATTCCACCCCCAAAAACGGGGGAAATTTAATGGCCAGCACCATTCCTGCCATTCACAACTTTCCTACTACACTGCTGCATCATCCATTCCCTTTTTATCCAACATTTATCTTAAATATTTAAAACTCAGACACTTTTTCCAGTGCTCACCATCTAACATAACTTCACAATCCAAACCTTACTCTTATCTACGTTTACTTCTTTCAAACCCCTCCTTTTACACACCCTGTCAAATCCCTTAGCCAATCCTCTCAAACTCACTTCAGATTTCCCGCACACAACGAACCAAATCATCCAGCATATAATATGTACGAACCGCTTCAACTTCTCCAACCTCCATCATTCTAACACCATCTGCCTCCTCACCACCTTAAATTCTTTCATAACCCATCCATATACAATTGAATCAACACAAGGAGCACATAAACATCCTCCTTGCCTCACTCTTTGCTATGTAATATTAACCATTCACTTTTGACTCATTATTTATTCTTACACACAATTCACTATTGTCATACATACTTTTGATTCCATTCGAAGCTTACCACCAACATTATATATGACTAACACTGCCATAGTACTTCCCTATTAAATCTATCGTACGCCTGTTGCAAATCTATAAAAAACCTAAATTACAATTATTCTTCTCCTCCCTCTTCCCAATCATTTGTTTCAATAGAAAAATTTGATCTACTCCTCTACCACTCCTAAACGCCACTTGTTCTTCACCATTCAGTCCTTCAGCCTCGACGACACTTCTTTTCGACCAAAATACCAGCATATATTTTCCTACAACACTCAATAAACTAATTCCCCTATATAACGCTACAGTTACCTTCACCTACCCTATATATAAGGTGCTATATTGTTTCCTCCAGCCCTCGACTACACTCCGTACAACGTTGTTAACACTTCAAATCCAACATATCCATCTCGGCCTACATACCCTTACTGGGATTGACGAAAAAATTTTATTCTTTCATTCCTCATATTTTTAAAATCAACTTAATTAAAATTTTTTTGAAGGGGAGAATAATTCGTCATCTTATGATAATTTTACAAAAGAACTTGATTTCTGAAAACATTATTCCTTAAGAATGGGTTCCCACGAATTTATAATGACTTTCAAACTTTCGAAATTACTTGTCAACAAATTAAAGACACAAAACTTCAGGTAAGGACTATTTTCTGAATATCGAGGTTGCCTTTTCTGGCGGCAAATACGGTTACGAAATTCGACGCAAAATTGATGTGTTTTAAAAACAAACTTTACACAGTTTAAATTAGATTTAGATTTATATGTAGAAACAAAAATTTGGAAATATTTTAAATTTAAAGATAAATCCCTTTACCTTTTAATGCTCATCAGTAATATATTAATACACAAGTGCGGTGACTGCGATTACCAGCCTCGCATAGGAAGACAATACGCAAAGCCTTTCCCATAGTATGCTAGTATAAAGGTATTTCATTAGAATCTAGACCATTTACATCCCCCCCCCCTATTCGCTAAAAAGCTCTTTCTCTCAGGAAACGACCATATTACAGGATACGAATTTTTGAATATTCGCCCAACTGAGAACACGATCTTCAGTTAGAAGATCCTTGTTATATTTGGATCTCCAACCGAACTTAAATGAAAATCTAGTTTTAACAGTCTCGTTAATACCGAAGTGAAGGTTTGTTTAATCATGAAATCTTAACCACATATTATTGTAATCATTATTTATCATTAGTTTATTTCAAATTATATATTATTAAGCTGTTAATTAATTTTATACAATATTTTGTTTAAAATTTTACATTATATTGTAAGTCCTAAAAATGGGAAGAAGGATTTCTTACCCGAAACTAGTCGGCTAATAAATTATTTAAAATGTGATTTTAGATTTCATTTTTATAACACTGATTATATATATACTACTTCGTCAAATTAGCGCACCACTATCTCATATGACGGTTAACAGGTTACGAAGGACAAGAACGCCTGTGTAACTATTTATTATTGCAAAATAACATAGCATCAAGGAAACGATTACTACAACGCTGTATACAACCCTGTAATAATGTTGGGGTTGTATAGGGGTTCGCCATGGCGTATATTAAGGTAAATGACAAACCATTAACGTTCAGATCAAGATTTTTTTTCGGTAAAGTTATTTCAAGTTTTACGTGGTCCATTGAGTTGTGAATTTATCCACTACAACAAGAAAGGACTGCGCGTCTACTAACACGTGATGATGCGAACAGATTATCACACTCCATGCTGATAGGTACGGTACTGCAAACTCAGTCTACGGTTTGGTCATAGAACACACAACCAAATGCACGAGTCGTGGAGATCGGCACCACGCGCCAGGAGCACGCCATTGGGGCCGGCCAGGTCAGGCCAAGATCACGACTAGCGTGAATTACCGTTAAGCGTATGGCGGGCCATAAGAAGACGTCATACACAGCAAAGCCACCTTCAATACAGCTTGCAGGAGTTACATGTGACCGTGTGAGGATTACTACAATACGTCAACCTTCCGGAACCATAATTAACGGCCCACGGAGGCCTGCCATCGGCCCACCGCACACTACGGCACGCCATCGACGGGCGCGATACAATTGGACGTAGCGATTGAACGAATGTGCTCTTTAACGGCAATGAGCCCAGAGTCAGTTCTACACCTCCGATTGGCCAATTCTGAGGACTACGAGGACCTAATGAAAGGTGCGCGCACGTGTAAATATGCCTTACACTGCCATTTGGAGGAGGATCTCTCTCATGGTCTGAGAGATTTAAAAGATGCTTTACAAAAAGATTTTATGCTGTCAAAGTTCAATTTCACTTGAAATTGCAAACTGCTGCAAGCAGGGGAAGCAGTCTTGGTCAGGATCTTTTATTTTTTTTTCCACAGTTCTATTTTTTTTTGTGAAATGACAAAAAAATTTGCCAGCTTCAGAATATGCATTTTCACACCCTGTAGAGAGAGATTCAGCGTATTTAACTTTTTAAAGATATCACACAAGAAAAAGATATATTTCTTCGCGTAAATCAAATGTACGTTCCAGTACATTGCTCGAGAGAGCCACGCGATGGGCAAATTTTTTAAATATATAAAGCGTGTTCATCTGATCCCATGTTCTCACACAATTTTTTGAAAAACCTAGCTTTCATTGGTCAAGTTTTAATAAAATTTACGACATTTACTACGTACTCTAAAACTATATTGAGTGGAATACTCAAGTTCTTTGATGCGAGAGCTTCTTTGTTGAATGAAACAATGTGTCCACAATGAAAGTGGGGCTTTTTTTTACGAATAAGAGCTTGTAACTGCACTGTAACGACCGACATTGGAACGGCCCATCTGTACAAGATACCAATGCATTTGCCGCACTCCAATTTGGGTGTGTGGTGCATTCATATATGATCGTAGGATCTCAACAAGTCTTACGGTATTTGTACTTGCATTAATTACGTTTACAAGAAAGATCTATCTATAATATCAATCCGTCTACGAACCGAAACTAAGCAAATTTAAATGCGCGTCCTTGATTATTTCCACTGCTTTCATCTAATTGCAGCCACAACTTCATTTCTTTTATTTTTTCAATTAATGATATTGAGATCTTCCGCTATATGTTGGATTCTTCGACTAATAGTGTTGTCAAACAAAGGAACCTTTGAAAGTGCTTTTCCAGCCGACTCACCAATCATAATGTTCACTAAATCAACTGGAGCAGGTAGAATTAGCTCCTCTGCGATGGTGTGCGGATTTTGCATTGAGCGATTCTATATGCAACCTTATATGACGCCAGCAAAGCATTACCTGAAGTTGATACCTGCCGAGAAAAAGTACCTTTTTGGTGTTTTAATTCTTTTGCCTTCCTATCAAAAAAACTTTGAGGTTTACCAATCATATCCCGATGATTGGTTTCTAGGTGCCTTTTGAGCTTACTTGGATTCATGCACTCGGGTGCCAAAACTTTGAGGCATAATACGCACTGCGGTCTCTGTTCGCCCCTAACATCAATGGCTTTAAAGCCAAAATTCAAATAAGATTCATCATATTTACGATATTTCCGTTTTCTCAATTCACCGCTTGTCCCTCCCACTATCTCTTCATTTTCACTACGACGCTTACGCATTTATCCATTATTTTTATTTATTAAAAATCACACCAATATTTAAAACTTTACAATGATAAGTCTAAAAGGATACCCACTTCTCAACCCTTTTGGTTCACTAGTACTAGTGACTAGTATTTATAATCCACTAAATAAATATAACTAATTTCAACTCTGACACACAACAATATAAAGAGATATCATTACACAGACGTACCTGTTGACAGATATCTACCAAGGATTAATAACTTATGAGTTCTTAAAACTGTGAAATTGTGACTTTATGGACTGACGGACGCGTACGATGCCGAAGGCAACTAGTATATCTTAAAACTATAAATATATATTTATATATATATATAATAATATATATATATAATATATATAATATTATATATATATATATATATATATTATATATCTATATATATATTATATAATATATATAATATATAAGTATTATATATATATATAATTTTATATCAATTTGATATTATATTAAGAGTTTAAGGCTAAGAAGAAAAAAATACACAATATTTGCATGAAATACATTTTTTAACCTTTTTTTTTCTGTGCAATAAATTTCCTTGAACTTAGGAGACATATTGATATAGCAACCTTTCCGCGAGGTATAACATCGCGGCACCGCCAGGGTGACGCGGAATTTGACTGATACTTTCGGTCTATACTCTAATTCCTATATCGAACCGATCGGGAAAGTATCGGAAACCTTTCGTATTTCGTCAGAGATTTTAATGCAAAATCTTCAAAAAGCTTTAAAGTTTTAAAGGGAGATGGTTATCACAAATGACTAACCACTCTGATAGAATTTAAGATTATATTACAAAGGCGTGATTGCTATCGTTATAGCAAAGATAACAATCACATATAAACATTTAAGATAAATGGATTTATAATAAGACCTGATTCAAGTAAATTACAGTTGTTTTCAATCATTTAACTTAACTAAATCAGTCAGTAATTATTCAGTTCATCATTAAGATGTTGAACGTTAAGGTTGAGAAATTTCTTTCTAGTGGTGATTTGGGTTGCCACAATTACGACAAATGTTAGGATGAACGTAGTTTACGTTTTCAAATTTAAAGACACATTTTAAGATACATTTTTAAGAACCAAATATCAAAACCCCTAAAGATAAAAATTTCAAGGAGGGGTCTTGATTATGAATACTGAAGTAGATGGGACTATAGTGTCATAAACAGAATACTGTAGGAGGTATCCCGATAATACAGGGTATATTAGAGAATTAGAGATATACTCCAGCAATATAAAGAGTTAATTACTCACGAAAATCTTTCAAAACTAATTATATGACCATACAATTTTAATACTTTTAATTAAACTTAGCGTGTCAATCTAATTTTACTTCTGATTTCTTTCCTTCTTCAATTTCTCATTCTGAATTTCAAGCTCATCAATTTTAGAGATAACTGAAGAAGTGAGACTCTTTTGTCCTTCTGATGCCTAAGCTAACCAACTCGTTTTTAAGCTTAGCTCGTTTTGTTTGTAATTGAACGTTACGGCTGTAAAGTAAAACTTTTTCCTTAAATCTAAACCAGTGTCTACAATCACCACTATATATATATATATTATATTATTAATATATTATATATATATATTTATTATATATATATAATATATATATCATATATAGATTATATATACTATATATATATATAATAGTATATATATATTATTATAATATATAATAATATATATCCATCATTATCACCCACCTTCTCTAACAAAGACTGGGGGTAATGTGCGTAACATGCACCGGAAACAGAAAAGTAATAGAATAATTTGAAATAAATCGAAAAGAAAGCTCAGCCTTACCGCCCCCTTTATACTTTTAGTGAGAACACGTCGCAGTCAGAAACATCCACCCTAGAGCTTCACGAGACACGACGGAACCTCTTGGCATCTTGTCAATGTGAGGCCATCCCTTGGCCCAGGTGGGCTACAAACCATACGCCCCCCTCACAAAACCGCCATTCGCTCCTATTATGCACCTTTCTTCTTTCCTCTGCGAAACTCACTTTCTCTCCTCCAGGCATTTTTTTACCGACTCAATTCACTTTTTCTTCGGTCTCCCAGCCAATCGATTCCCAGCACACTCACCACTATACATCCGTTTAACCAACCGACTATCATTACTCCTTTCCACATGAACTAAATATCTCAATGTACTTTCATTTATTCTCTTATTATCCCTTCTTCACACCACACAACTCTTCTAATACGTTCATTCTCCTCTTTATCAATCTTCTCACACCTAACACACCCCTAAAGATTGTCCAATCTGAACACATTGTAACTTTAGATCATACCTCTTATTCCAGATCATAGTCTCACTACTATACTGTACATGAATGCAGGTAACAACATACCCTTATGTAAGACCCTAGCGCACTCAAGACTTAGTCCCTTTATCCACCAACGATTTTAATTGCACCAGCACCGTCCTGCCATTCACAACTTTCCATACTACACTCGCATCATCCATTCTCTTCTTTACGCAAACATTTATCTTAAAATAAACTCAGACACTTTTTCAGCTGCTCACCATCTAACATAACTTCACAATCATAACCTTACTCTTATCTACGTTTACTTTCAAACCCCTCCTTTTACACACCCTGCCAATCTCTCTACCAATCTCTCAAACTCCTTCAGATTCCCAACAAAACCCAAATCTCAGCATATAATATGGTAGGAACCCCCACTCTCTTCCAACCTCCATCATTCTAACACCATCTCCTTCCACCCCCACCACTAATTCTTTCATAACCCCATCCATATACAAATTGAATAACCAAGGAGACATAACACATCCATCCCTGCCTCACTCTGCTATTAATATTAAACCAATCACTTTTGACTCTATTTATTCTTACCACACAATCTTCACTATCGATATACATACTTTGAATTCCATTCAGAAGCTTACCACCAACATTATATATGACTAACACCTGCCATAGAGCTTCCCTATTAATCCTTTCGTCGCCCTGTTGCAAATCGATAAAACCTAAATACAATTTATTCTTCTTCTCCCTCTTTCCCAATCATTTGTTTCAATAAGATTGGATCCATACTTCCTCTACCATTACTAAACGCACCTTGTTCTTCACCAATCAGTCCCTTCAGTCACTCGACAGCACTCTTTCGACTAAACTAGCATATTATCTTCCCTACAACACTCAATAAACTAATTCCCCTATATAGCCTACGTTTACCTTATCACTACCCTTTTATATTAAGGTGCTATTAATTGTTCTCTCCAGTCCCTCGGAACTACACCCTCCGTAAACGCTTTGTTACACACGTAAACGCTTTGTTACACAACTTCCAAATCCAATCAATATCCATCTCGCCTACATACTCATTACTGGATTGACGAAAAAATTTTATTCTTCTTCCTCATATTTTTAAAATCAAACTTAATTAAAAACTTTTTGAATGATGAAAAATCTTCGTATCTTATGTAATTTACAAAATAACTATTTCCTGAAAACATTATTCCTTAAAGGAATGGGTTCCCAGAATTTATAATTGACTCAACTTTCGAAAATTACTTTCAGCAAAATTTAAAGACAAAACTCAGGCTAAGGATATTTTGTATATGAGGTTGCCTTTTCTGGGGAAAATCGGTTACGAAATTCGACGCAAAATTGATGTGGTTTTAAAAACAAACTTTACACAGTTTAAATAGATTTAGATCTTTCCGAGTGAAACAAAATGGGAAAATATTTTAAAATTTAAGATAAACTCCCTTACCTTTATGCTCATCAGTAATATATTATTACAAGTGCGGTGACTGAACTGAGGAATCCGATCTTCAGTTTTAGAATCCTTGTATATTTGGCATCTCAAAAACTTAAATCGAAAATCTAATTTTAACAGTCTTTAATACCGAAGTGAGTTTTGTTTAAATCATGAAATCTTAACCACATATTATTGTAATCATTAATTTATCTAATACGTTTTTATTTCAAATTTATATTATTTTAGCTATTATCAAATTTATACATATTTTGTTAAATTTATCATTATGTGTAAGTGCTAAAAATGGGAAAGCAAGGCATTCTTACCGAATACTAGTCGCGCCTCAATTCAAATTATTTAAAATGTTGAATTGCGTTTTGGTTTATATTAGTGTTTTCACAATTATAATACTCGTCAAAATTAGACGCACACAATCATCATATGACGTTAACAGGATTACAAAAAGACAAGAACGCTAGTGTAACTTTATATGCATAACATAGCATCAGGGACAGAGTATACCAACGCTGTAATCAATGTTGGGTTGTATAGGTCGCAATGGCTATATTAACGGGTAAATAGACAACCATGTAACGTTCAGCTTCACGAATTTGGGTTAAATTATGGCGGGGCACGCTGGGTACGTGGTCCTTTGAGGTGTGAATTTATATCCACTACAAACATGGAAAGGACTGCGCGTCTACTAACACGTGATGAATGCGAACAGATTATCACACTCCATGCTGATAGGTACCGGTACTGCAAACTCAGTCGACGGTTTGGTCTAGAACACACAACCATTGCACGAGTCGTGGATCGGCACCACGACGCCCAGGAGCACGCATGGTGGCCGGGGGAGCACGCATGGTGGCCGGGCCAGGTCAAGCAAAGCTCCACGACTAGCGTTGAATACCGTTTTAAGCGTATGCGGGCCTTAAGAGACCGTCATACAACAGCAAAGCACCTTCAAATACAGCTGGAGGAGGTACATGTGACCCGTGTGAGTGATACTACAATACGCCAACTCTTCCGCGGAACATAATTAACGGCCACGGTGGCTGGTCAAAGGACAACGACACCTAGGGAGCATCACGGGGCGCGACTACATTGGACCGTAGCGATTGGACGAATGTGCTCTTTACGGATGAGCCCAGAGTCAGTCGTCTACACCTCCGATTGACAATTCAGAGACGTAGTCAGAGACCTCAATAGAAAGTGCGCGCAGTAAGTAATATGCCTACACTGCCCATTTGGAGGAGGAATCTCTCTTCATGGTCTGAGGGGCCATGTCATTTAACGGGTCGGGTAGAGTGCCTGTCTAGATGTTAGTTCCTAGCACCGCAGTTAAACGCAGACATTCCTTAGACCGTAGTATGTTGGCCTATATGCCCTCCACATCGATGAACGGATATCGCCCTAAGTGCATGACAACGTGACGGCACGCAGCCCAGATGGCTTCACCGAACACCTTAACGACGGTTCCAAATCAAGGACGATTGGATTGGCCAGCATACATTCTCTACCTAAACCAATTGAACATATGTGGGGCGGACATGTTGAAACGATGGTTGCGACAGCTGCAACACCTCCAGCAACCCTAAAGGCGCCTGCGGCAAGCAGGTGCTTCGCGTAATGATCAGATTTCCGTTGCAGGACATTATGCATTCATTGAGAGGCATAGCCACGGACAGGTGCCAAGGCCGTCATCGTGTCATTCGCCCTAATGCTGACAACGCAAGCAAATACGCAAGAGTCAGATCGTCACGAACACTTAGCGACGCAAATTCAGGACTTTGATTAGGCCAGATACATTCTCTACCTAAACCAATTGAAATGTGTAGGACATGTTGAAACGATGGTTGCGACAGCTTCAACCACCTCCAGAAACCCTAAAGGCGCTGCGGCAGGCGGTGGGTTGCATTTAGGATCAGATTTCCGTGGAGGACACTTCGGGCATCTCGATTGAGAGCATGCCACTTACGGAGGCCAAAGACGCATATGTCGCCAAAGGTTGGCATACACGATATTGATTGAACACCACTTCACAAACAAACCCTTCACCGCAATAACGTTCTCAACGTTGGAGGAAACGCACGGCACATACAGGCCCAATTCGCAGACCACCAGGGGATTCCTGGACCCTCGCAATCTTCCCACTGGATATAATGTGTCCCAAATCGCTATGTTATTTGCAATAATAAAGTTCCTGAGTAAACGTGCATATGAGCCAGTGGTTGCCGTTTAAATTTTGACGTGATTGTATATATTATATAATATATTATATATATATAAATATATTATAATATATATAATATTATAATAATATATATACAATGACATACTTTTATATTCATAAAACAGAAATTTAGTCTTAAAAATATAATAAGAAATAATAATTTCAATACGTAGAAAATGGATATAAAAAAAAAATTGGCAAGTTAAAAATACCAAATGTACTTGCAAGTAACTTTGCAAATTCTCAAGTACAGGAGGTGCAAGTACAAGTACACTAGGTTTTGAAACTGCAAGTACAAGACAAGTACAATACTCCAAAAAATGTACTTGAGTCCAAGTACAAGTACTTGTACTTGACCCAAGCTTATACTATACTATATATAATATATATATATAAAATATATATATATATATATATATTATATATATATATTATATAATTATATATATATAATATATAATATAAAATAATAGTATATCTATATATTATATATTATATAATGAATATATATAATAATATATATATATAAATAACAAAACTAAAAAAAAATTTGACGGATGCACGTAAAGCATTCATAGGACCATCGAGACAGTGTGCATTACTATGCGAAACGAAAAGTTGTTACATATGAAGCCTCAAAATGAGACATATTTCCCTTCTGCGCCTTCTTCAATAAATTCTCGAGAGGGAACGTAACGTTGCTTCTGAAATTCAAAGTCTTTTCAAGAGCTTTTATATTTGGAAGCAAGGAGAGGGTGATAGACACTAGGGTGATATGGAACTAGAAAAGATGTTTCGGATGATACAAAACTGCAGTACTTAGTCTTTGCTGTCTGGTAATGCCTTAAAAGACATTGAGCACTTGCCTAACATTAATGAAAATTTGGAGGTGGCACTTGACATTTTAAAGAATCTTTATCTCGACGAATCTTATATAATCGATTCGTTGTTTCACAAAATGGATTCTGCCCCTCTTTTAGATAATCGCAATCTTGAAAAGAAAAGAATGTTCATTAGAGGTCCGAGCATATTTCCATGAGCTCAAGTAGTTTGGGCTAGATTTTTTTCGTCATCTGCTGGCTGCAAGCTTGTGAGCCACATAATCGTAGCCAAATTACCTGTCAGGTTCCTACGTGAACTTAAGTTTATAAAACAGGCAGAGTATCCATCTATAAATGTCATCTTACAAAATTATGGTAGTGTTAAAATCTTTGGAGAAGTTGAAAGAAAAGCGCTCTGAACATCATAATCTGTTTCACGAGCGAAAGTCTTCTAAATCATCATGTAAAGAATGTCCTCAAAAGAATGTCCTCAAAAGAATGTGTAAAATCTTCTAACCAGAGTGGCAATAATGATACGCGTAAAACCAAAACGGGTGGGGGGGGAGGAAAATTTAATACTTATACTTCTCATTGTAAATTTTGTGAAGGTAATCATCCTATGGTTTCCTGTGGGACATGTTCTTCTCACGAAACTAGGAAAAACCGTTGTAGGGAGCTAAGTTTATGCTTCAGTTGCTCTTCTAGTAAATAGCATTTCGCGAATGAATACCCTGCGAAAAAATATGAAATTAGTTATCCATGTGGGAAATGTGGAAAAAAGACATATTACAGCTCTATGCTATTCAAACTGTAATAACAAACACGAGTCACCTGGTGGCTCTCCACAAAGTAGTGGCCCTTCAACAGACGTTTATGATGAACAAAGTAATCCTGTTGAAAGTAGTAATATCTGCATAAATTCAGGTGTTGCGTTTTCCCAAAATATTCTAGCAACACACACTCAAATTTAAAAAAGGGAGCAAAATGTCCCAGTAAGAGTGCTTTTAGATTTAGGATCACAATCTTCTTACTTTCATGAGAGCATACTTAAAAAGTTAGATATTAATATATCATCTTTGCCGGTTCACCAAAGTTATGTAAAACATTTTTGGGAGAGCAATTAAGATCTTTACGGTCCATTGAATTAGAAATGGCAAAATGTTGTGGGAAATTTCAGTCTACCAGTAAATATTGACCCTCAACTGGATATCAGTTTTGAGGTCAACGGTTTCATTAGGAGCTATGCAAAAAACATATCATAAAATGGATATTAATAATGCTGATATATACACTACTTACTATATATATATATATATATATATATTAATATTAATAAATAATATATATATATATATATATTATATATATATATATAATAACATATTATATATATATCATTATCTTTAGTATACATATTATATACCTACACGAGATATAATGTCGGTTTAAATTAACCGATTTAGATATATATTATATAATATATAAAAATATATATAATATTTTTTATATATATATATATATATATATATATATATATATATATATATATATATATATATATATATATATTATTATATTATATATAATATATATATATATAATATATATATATATATAATATATATATATATATATATATATATACTATATAATATATATATCTATATATATTAATATATATATATATATATATATATAATTAATATACTATATATATTATATATATATAAAAAATAAAATTCAATAATAATAATAATAATAATAATAATAAATTTGCATTACAACATAATGGAAGATGTAGTAATGTTCAGCATTTGAACTCAACAATTCGACTCTGTTAAATTCATACCAAAAATGTTTCAAAGTGGACATACATTTTGCTCATATTGTATGTCTAAAGTTTTCTAGAGAAACAAACTTTCCAATTGTAGAGAAAATAAAAGGAACTGAATGAAAGTGAAGTTTCTCTTGAAATTATCAACAAAATATTTATGTACTCAAAATGTTTTGAAATGAAGATAACTCGCTTACTTTATTAAAAATATGAAAAACGGAATGTCTGAGATAAGAGAAAATTTTAAGAAGAAAAAGATGTCATCACCTGCAGATCTTCGTAAGTGTGTCGAGAGGTTGGATGAGCTGATGGTGTCTGAATGAAAAAGAATTGACACCGTGAATGCAAAAAATATTATATATGATCTTGACAAAGAGCTTAGAAAGTGTCATGCATTCTGATCTTGTAAAAAGTAGTTTCACTTCTCTTGGCAGATTTTAAGGACCCAGGAAACTTTTAACAGAGGTATATTTTCCTTAATTACTAATATTTTCGACACTAAAAAACTAAATATATATTATATTATATAATAATATATATATATATATATATATATATATATAATATTATATACGATATATATATATATATATTATATATATATTAATAATATATAATATTATTTATATATCTATATATTATATATATATATATTAATATAATATATTTATATATAGTAATATATATATATATATACTATATATATACTATATATATTATATCCAGAGGCAATCGTTGCTCAGCACGAGATTATATATAAAACGATCTATTTTGCAAATTTTCCTTAAATATTACAATAAAATTCTTTTTTTTTTTTTTGCGAAAGTTAAATAAATGAAATTATTACATACATAAATATAAAAGATTATGCAAATTTAAAACGAAAGGTAAGAATAACCGCTATTAAATAACTCTTTTATAACCCATTAAAAATGGCGGCCAGTTCATGCCAAATTTCGCATGAACTAGAAAAGAGAAGTTAGGTACAAAATTGTTTTATAAAAATAATGTTTATAATTTACTATACTTAATAAATAAAATTTATTATAACAAAGAATATTTATAAAACAAATTAAGTTAATAAAGAAATACTAAATTACTATTACATAATAATAGAGGGAAAGAGGACTTTAAATTATTCATAGTTATCATGGAACTCGGCTATAGAAACGTTTTAGATAAAGAAACTGTTTTAGTAGAATAGCCTGTCAAGTATTTAATATAAATATATATAATAATATTACTATATATATATATATATATATAATATTATATTATATATATATATATATATTATATATATATATTATAGAGAGAGAGAGAGGAGAGCAGAGAGAGAGAGAGAGAGAGCAGCACGTGTAGTAAAAAGATTACTGAGTTCCCACTGTATATAATCATTCACCTTTTTCCCCAAGATGGGTAAGGGCGCGTTTGACATTGCACGGAAACAGAAAATTAGTAAGAAGAATATGAATAAGTACGAAGAAAGCAGTCAGAAAATCCACTAGAGTTTACACGGACCCGACGGGCCTCACTGATAGCATATCTCACAGTGTGGGTTCATCCACTTTCCACATGACCAACCATCTAACGTACTTTCATTTATTCTCTCGTTTAACCCCTTTCTTCACACCACGCTAACTCTCTAATACGTTCATTCCTCATTTTATCAATTCTTCTCACACCTAACACGCCCTAGAGATTGTCATCTGGACACATTAACTTTAGATCTATACATCTTATCCAGAACCATAGTCTCACTATATACATAACAACAGGTAACACATACCCTGATGTAAGATCCTAGCAGCACTCAAGACTTAGACCCTTTCATCCACCAACGATTTATTGCAACAGCCACCTTCCTGCATTCACAATTTTCCTGTACTACACTGCATCATCGTTCCCTTTTCATATTAAACATATATCCTAAATACTTTAAACTCAGACACTTCTCTACTTTTACAGCTGCTCGCATTAACATAACTTCACACGGAGGACGGCTCACTCCACAACCATAACCTTACTCTTATCTACGTGTGACTTTCAAACCCCTCTGTTTACACACACTGACAAATCTCATATTCTTTACCAATCTCTCAAACTCTCTTCAGATTCGCACCACCAAACCAAATCATCCGCCATATAAATAAGTAGGCACCCTCCACTCACCTCCATTTCTCTATCATTCTAGCACCATTTTTCCTTCATGCCACCCCCTCTCTAATTTCTTTCATGAACCATCCATATCAATTGAATACCAAGAAACATAACACCCGCCTCACTCCGCTATTATATTAAACCAACACTTTTGACACCATTTACTTACACACGCTTCACTATGTCATACAAGCTTTTGATTCCATCAGATTCCTACACCAACAGAATTTATTACTAACACCTGCCATTATATATACGTATTATATATATTAATAATATATATGTATATATATATATATATATATATATATTACTTATATATATTAATATATATAAATATATATTATTTTATATATATATATTATATTATATAATATATCATATATATATTTAAAAACATTTAGATAATAACCACTTGGAGATATGGCTTGACCTGAGTGGCAGTAGGATCACAATCACAAAACCTTTAAGGTTCCATAGAAATTGGACTGTGGTTCTCATTCCAAATTCAGATTAAAAACTTATCATTTCTAAAAATTCAGACTGAATAGTCATTATCAAAAGTTCTGTCTGAATATTTATCATCTAACTACTTAGATTTAGGATTACAATGTTCTTACTTTCATGAAAGCATTCTTAAAAAGTTAGATATTAATATATCGTTTTAGATCTTTACGGTCCATTGAATTAGAAATGGTTTTATGTTGTGGGAAGTTTCAAATTCTACCAGTAAATATTGACCCTCAACTGGATGTTAGTTTTGAGGCCGAAGGTCTCATAGGAGCTACGCATAATATATCGTAAAATGGATATAATATTGCTGATAGTCATTATAAAGGTAGACATGGTGACAAAATATCGAATATAATGGGGTTAATAGAAATAGATGCTCTTCATCTTTTAAAACACATGAAAATAGTAACATGTCTTCGGGGCTGTGCCCTTAAAGCTTGTCATGGGTACGTCCCATTTGGGCCTGTTAAGTCTCTCACCTTTAACACCTACACCTACCCAGGAAGGAATAATTTTTGGGAGACTTTTACGTCAAGAAAGCCTGTCAAAAGATTTTGACTTGATGAAATAGTCCCATGCGATCAAATATTAGAAAATCTGTCACAAACGTCCTTGAGTACATAATCAACTTAGTGATAGAACCTACTCCATCTTATTTTGACCCGCTCGTACAAGCCCTCACTGCGTCTGATTTAAACTTTGGGCTTGGATAGCCTATATAAATTAGTCTCTAGGCATTAATGAAGAGCGGAACCAAGGCTCTATAGAAACTTTTTATTAATAAGTTTCACGAAGTGATTGAGTTTCATGACGGAAAAGATCACGTATTGTGGTTTCAAAATATTGTGGAGCAGGTCCCGTCTAATCACCACATTGCTCTTGCAACAATGCAAAGTCTAGAAGGAACTTTCTTCTCAATCCTTGTATGTCAAAAAGGTATGAGGACATACATATTCAGAGATTATAAAAGAGAAAGTATTATAGAGTCTGTGGAGGTACAGCCAAAAGATTTCCACAAATTCATCAGGATTCCTCACAGACCAGTTTTAAAACAGGCTCTACATATCACGACAAAAATCAGTCCTGTATTTAACTGTAGTTTGAGGATAGGAGATATTCCGTCTTTGAATCAGGCTTCTTATCCATTATTATTATTATTATTATTATATTATTATTATTATTATTATTATTATTATTATTATTATTATTATTATTATTATTATTATTATTATTATTATTATTATTATTATTATTATTATTATTATTATTAAGAAATTCTTCTTCTTTTTTAAGAAGTGTAGTGAATAATGAAGGAAGTGCAAATTAGGGCGTGTTTTAATCCAGGCCGAATCAATATTTATTTGAAGAATTTTTTAACCTCTCTTTATTTTATCTTTACGACAACGAGTTTTATAAAATATTTTATTAAAGCATGACACTTTCTTCAGATTAGGTCAAGACACACTAAGTCATGTTGCATAAATAAGGGCTAGAAAAGAAAAATTCACAGTTTTACGAGTAACTTCTTTTTATCCTAATTATACATGATAATATAACAAAATTATTCTCTCTCTCTCTCTCTCTCTCTCTCTCTCTCTATATATATATATATATATATATATATATATATATATATATATATATATATATAATATATATATATATATATATATATATATATATATATATATATATATATATATATATATATATATATATATATATATATAATTTTTTTTACAGACCATTAAGATTTATCAGTTCTAACAATAATACAAGTAATAAAATCCATGTATAAGAATGTAAATGTTATAGGCTAATTTACTGGTAATATAACTAAAATGGTTCATTTTCGTTTTAGGCTCATTCTTCCAAAATTGCTTGAGTCCTTTAAGCATTCGATTATTAGAGTATTTCAACATTGACTTATAATATAAAATTTTATTTTTTGTATGCTTATGTTTTTTGATATTTTAATTTCTAACATTTGCCTCATGTGTTCAGTTAATGAAAGTTCAATTACTATGATGGTCACTTTAGCTATGACATTTAATCACTTTAAACCATTCTATTGTTTTACGGGTCTTGGGGCAGGGTTTGTTATATATACCCCGTGAAGAAGTTTTAAAGTAGACGGTCTTGTAGTTTCTATCTTGTATACAACAAGGATTCCCAAGAATACTCTTACACACGAATACTGTTGTCAAATAAACACAAATAAGCATTTCAATTTAAGATCTACACGATAAAATCTACAACCATTATTAAAACAAAAATAATAGTCATTCCAAATTAGCGCCATTTGCCTTAACACAATCTTTTAAGCCTGTTGGACGAGTCGGCTTTTGCAGCACACAACCTCCATCCATCGGAAAGTTTTTATTGCCCCCGTTAGAGGTCGCCTTAGAGAACCAATGTTTGGATGACGTCTTGAGCAGACCTAATGCTCTAAAACTACCCGCAATTTGTAATCCAAAGGATTAATATCGTGGCTGCCAGACGGTCAATCGGCAACCGTCGCAAAATGGAGAACATTGTCCCTGAGTCGAACTTGAGTAGACCTTGCTTTTTGTGGCGATGATGAATCCTGTTGAAAGGTCCATGGTTCATTTTGGAAGAGGTTCTGACGCAATGGTTATATCATACCTTCCAGAACAGTTTTCTGGTATACGGATGCCGAGGTTTTAACACCTGTTTCGCAAAAATGGATGTTTGTGACCACACCTTAACTCATTCCCCACCAAACCATCACAGAAACCCGATAATGAATTCTTTGGACACGTAACCCGAGCTCTTCTCCTTCCTTAGACGACATCTCACACACCCTATCATTTTGTTCGTTGAAACATTCTTCCACGGTAAAGATATTTTCGTCTGTAAAGAAAATTTTTCTGTGTCTATCATGCGCGTACTCAGCCAATAGGCATTTACACTTTTCTCTCTTACCTTTCTATAGGGCATCAATGAGTAAATAAATGTTCGGTGCCGCTTTTGTAAACCCTTAGCCTTTGGTCCTCTATGACGACGCGCGACATGCAATTCTTAGGTATCTACATTTCACGTGGCATCATGTTTTGTTCATGAAGAGGATTTCGCTCAATTCGTTCTTTTGCAGTTTTTGAGAGCCTGCGGTGTCCGAGCAGAACACCGCCTACCAGATCTATGGCGATCTTTCACGTGACCAGTGTCCTCGTATAACCTTATGATACACAAACGTACGCCTAATACTTAACCCTTGCAGAGTCTTAAAAATGGTACTATTTTCTAAGGCACACTTATTGTAAACTCTATAACAGGAACACGGTTTTGTTTATCGCCCCACTCCATATTTATTTAAAATACAACCGACAAAAACAGTGTCTAAGCATGAAGTGTAAAGGTTACACATTAACACGATAAGTTATCGCCTTGGATAAACTAATTTCTTACCGGGCTATAGCAACTTCAATTTTATAACAGCCTTCTTGTTCTTGGGAATACTTGGTATTACTGTGCCTGTTGATACGACACTCACACATGTAAAACCCTCAGTTGCATGACACAGACGTGCAGTTCCAGACATCTCTGTGTTTAGTGAAGAATATAATACGTCAGACAATACACATCTTGTCTTATTCGCTTCGGACGCAATAACTGGGCTGTCCGAAAAGAAGGAAAGTGAAGCAATAAAGATACTGTTACTTTATATTTGTTATTTTATTTACCAATTGCTACCACCCATGGCAGATAGATCCCTTTTCACGGAGTGGGAGCCAATGAGGTACAGCACAAAGGTAAATAAAATCCTTCGCACATTAAAGAATAATAATTATTTCTTGTCTAGACCCTTGTTAGTTTCATCTTACTTCCAAACTCGAACTTTCGTCTCATCATTGATTATCCAATCGTTATTTTTTTAATTTATTTTCAACTGTGATTTATGCGTGCCTTACATCCACGTAAATCAACACTCATTATACATTCCTTGTTATTCGTTCAAAACAATAATGGTAAAATGCTGTATTTATTCGTTAGAAGCTTTTTCGAAGATCGAAGAAGATTCTCTCTAATTTCGATAAAGAATTTTACAATTAAGGTCCGTTCTTCCTCGTGGTAATTATTGATTTAATTATATTTCCTTGCTTCTTTACTAGAGCTTCGGTTTCTTGAAGAACATTCACAATTTTGCTCATATAAAAACGCGAGTAAATTTTTTTTTACCATAGTGAACAATGACACACTTTATGAATCTGGCCACGTACTATTATTTCTACTACTACTTCCACCATCACCAATGTTTTGTATTTGAGAGTTTAGATATTATGTAACTCATTATAAATAATTAAATAATAAAAACACAAACGCAAATTGCACACATCTTAATCTATTCTTTGGTTAATATTCTCTAAAGGATATGCGAGGATTAATATATCTTGAAATATCGTTCATATTGAACATTTACTTCTTTGTCGATTTCTCTTTGAAATTCATTACAAATTATAATAAAAGAAAGTTCTCTTCAAAAGTGTCAATATATATATATATATATATATATATATAATATAATAATATGAAAATATATATATATAAATATAACTATAATAATAACTAATAATATATATATATAATAATAATAATAATAACAATATATATATATATATATATATATATATATATATATATATAGACTGAAAACTTTACTTAAAACGTCAAACTGTTATATTACGTAGGTTAAATACCCTTGGCATGTATAATATTTTTATTAACCTAATACATTTATATGATTTTTCTTATTATTGGGAAAGAATTTCTTTAAAACAGCTTTGGCACCTGTTTTACATATTTTGTCCATATATTAATGCGGCATTCCCGAGGGCTTTTAATAGTGTAATAGAAAATCATAAAAATACTATTAGTCAATAAAAATAATATACATGCCAAGTGATAAACACTACATATATATATATATATATATATATATATATATATATATATATATATATATATATATATATATATATATATATATATATATATATATATATATATATATATATATATATATATAATGTTAAATCTTATTTAAGGTAAAAAATGAACTAAAGGAAGGGTTTTAAGATCCTTTAGATTTTTAAAAAAATATTGTACTTCTAATATATTTAGTAGATGAGTCTTTTCACATTAGCTTCCAGCCAATCATCTGACAGAGGGGCCTCGTTTGACCTGGCTAATGTGGCATTTATCTGCTAAACAATATTTTAAAATCTAAGCAAAACCCTTTCACTTTTTATAAACATTTTACCATTATAAATATTATAAAAGCGTCTTAAGCTTTACCTTAATATATATATATATATATATATATATATATATATATATATATATATATATATATATATATATATATATATATATATATATATATATATATATATATATATATCTTCTTTATATATATATAATATATATATATATATAATCCTTTATTCTACAAATTTGGAAGCGCATTAGTTGCTTTAAAAGGACTATTCTTGGGCTCGACATTGTAAGTGGCCCGTTAGCGAGTTCCTTTCACAGTTATTCTTATATTTACAAATTTTGGTTTTACCTACCTTAGGTGCCTTGCTTTTTATGCTACCTGGAAGGAAGTCTCTCTCACCGTGGTTCGAACCTGACTCGTTGTAATCATAAAAAAATATAGCATCCTCAACCACTAGGCCGTCGTGGCTTTATATATATATATATATATATATATATATATATATATATATATATATATATATATATATATATATATATATATATATATATATATATATATATATATTTATTAATATATATATATATATCATCATCATCATCATCATCATCATCATCATCATCATCATCATCATCATCATCATCATCATCATCATCATCATCATCATCATCCTCCTTCTCTCCCCAAGGCTGTAATATGCACTGGAAACAGAAGTAGTAGTAGTAGTAGAATATGACGCAAATCGAAAAGAAAGCCCAGTCTTACCACCCCCTTTATACCTTTTTAGTGAGAACTCGTCGCAGTCAGAAAATTCACCCTAGAGCTTCACGGGACCGCAACGGACCCTCACTATGGCATCTCGTTAATGTGGGGTTCATCCCTTGGCCCAGGTGAGCCACAACCATACCCCCTCACAAAACTCTCCATTCACTCCTATTATGCACCTTTCTTCTCGCCTCTGTCAAACTCACATTTCTCTCCTCCAGGCATTCCTTTACTGACTCAATCCACTTTTTCTTCGGTCTCCCAGCCGGTCGATTCCCAGCACACTCACCACTATACATCCGCTTAACCAACCGACTATCATCCATCCTTTCCACATGACCAAACATTCTCAACGTACTTTCATTTATTCTCTCATTTACCCCTTTCTTCACACCACACAACTCTCTAATACGTTCATTCCTCATTTTACCAATTCTTCTCACACCTAACACGCCCCTAAAATTGTCCATCTGAACACATTGTACTTTAGATCTATACCTCTATTCCAGAACATAGTCTCATTACTATACATTAACACAGGTAACAACATACCCTCATGTAAGACACTAGCGCACTCAAGACTTATCCTTTACATCCATCAAGGATTTAATTGCACCAGTCACCTTCCTGCCATCCAAAACTTTCCTACTACACTCTGCATCATCCGTTCCCTTTTCATCCAACACATATCTTAAATGTTTAAACTCGGACACTTGTTCCAGTTGCTCACCATCCAACATAACTTCATACCGAGGACTGTCCTCACTCACAACCATAACCTTACTCTTATTTACGTTTACTTTCAAACCCCTCATTTTACACCCTGCCAAATCTCTCTACCAATCCTCTCAAACTCTCTTCAGATTCGCTACACAAAACCAAATCATTCGCGTATAATAGGTAGGGCACCCTCCACTCTCTTTCATTTTCCATCATTCTAACATCAACCCCTGCCACCCCCACCTCTAATTCTTTCATCATCCAACCACATACAAAT
>JABUQX010131031.1:10000-25136 GCA_015478945.1 Trachelipus rathkii | reverse complement strand
ATTGTCGATAAGTAAATAAAACATCGTATTTACAGTCTTTTCAATCTCAATCTTTTGGAACTTTGATAGAATGCAATTCTTTACTTTTCTGAAATTAATAACAAAAATTTAATAGTTAGTTTCATAATTTATCTGCATTAAATTCACGTCAAAAATTAATTGTTCAAATGTAAGTTTGTAATCAGTTTATGCTTTATAGAAGAAAAAAAAAACTATTGCTACTGCCTTTTAATTGCACACAATTAATAACGTAGCCTGATGAATCCAGTGGCAGGGATTGAAATAGATAGTATTTTATATTAGAATGATATATTATTAGTAGTAGTATATATTATTATTAAATATATATATATATATATATATATATATATATATATATATATATATAGTATATTATATATATATATTATTATAGTATATATAATTATATATATATAGTGATATATAATAGATATAATATATATATATATATATATATATTAAATGGATAACGCTCGCTCGTCTTTTTATTTTGATAGCTATTGTTAATATTTGTCGAGCAGCGGATCTCGCTCTTAGGTGGTCTCGAGTAGTTCGCTGGTGTCGTCTCCAGTCTCCATATATACTGGTGTCTCGACACGGCGTGGTTATAATGCATGCCTCTTTTAACCAGTTCCGAGCCCGTCCGCCCCATCAGAGCCCTGTCTGGTTGCCCTTGTCCCATCTCTGTCGGGTCGTCGGTGATCGGATATACAGTTTTTTGCCGAATTCACCCTACGCCGGAAGTAAAGCACGGTTAAAATGCTGCCTTTATATAGCTAGTAGTATTACTATATATATAATACTATATTATATTTTTTAATATATTACTATATTTATTAATTAATATAGTTAGTTATAGTATATTATTATAATAATTATTATATATTATTTGGTATTATATTTTTTTAGCTCTTGTGAATATTATTTATATGTGTAAGCTTTTATTTTTTATTTAATTTATTATTGATATTTTTAATTTCAACAATGGTATTTTGTAGTTTTAATTTATGTTTAAGTATTTAGCATTCTACTTATATCTACTCTATAGTTATATATATTTAATATATATATATATATTATTATTTAATTTATTGTATTAATTATAGGTTATATTTTATTATTATATGTGATTATAATTATAATTTTAATTATTTAAATTATTATATTATATAATATTTATTAATTGTAATTAAATATATTAAATTTATTTTATCTGAATACAGTGTAAATTTATATAATGATCTTGATTTTTTCTTTCTTTATTATTTATTATATTCTTACTCTGATACTCCTAGCTTTTTTAATCTAACACTGAGATTTTATACTTTAGTACTTCAGCTTTTTATATTTTAAAAAAAATCCTACCCCTCGGAGATCCGAGCGAAGCTCATGGAAAAGGATACCTTGCGAATGCAATGAGTAACAGGTAAATATAGGTAGTGAATGATAATAGAGTAGGGGCCGAAGGCCCCACCCCGGATGAAAAATAAAATATTATGAAATGTCTGAATATCAATTATTTATATAATATTATTAATTATATATATTATATATATTATATATATATATATAATATTAATATATTAATTAATATATATATATATTATAATATAATATTATATAGTATAATTAATTATATATATATTATACATATATAATATATATATATATTATTATATTAATATATACTTATATTTTATATAAAGTATGTTGTTTGAATTTTAATTAATTTAGGATTAGTGAAGATATTATAGTATAATTTAGGTTATGATTTGGTTACTAGTGATTTATTAAGGTCAGGTTTTATGGATTTAATGTTATCGGTTATAGTGATTTTAATGGTTTATAGCATTAGCTTTAAGGTTACCATAAATTTAAATATTAATTATTATATGATAATTTTTTACCCTATACAAATTATTGATATATAAATATAACTCAGATGCTTTTTTATTGATTTTCATTCCTGGAGTCAACATCTTATATATATATAGCATATAATATTTAATATTAATTTAATATATAATATATATATAATATTATATATATATATATTAATATAATTAATATATATTTATGTTATATATTAATATATATATATATATATATTATATTAATATTATATAATAGATTATATAATATACTATATATTAATATATATACCGGTATATATAAAAAACCTCTGCGACAAACTGGATAGCTGGATTAGAGAAAACGATAAGGAACTTATTGTTTAAATAACCTATTTATGAGTATGATGCTTCTGTTCAAAGTTACGGAATGATTGTCTAGGTATAACCCACTTGATGTTGTTTGACGCGTTCGTTACTTTTGTTAACCTCGGAGTATTTGTGGGTATATTCTAATGTTTATGTAATGTTAGTGCGTGCGTTAACTATCTATGTGTACTCCTAGGTATATTGTATAGAAGTAAACTCTATAAATAAGCGATATGTTTGTTAAACAAGTATAGGTGTGTGTGATTAATTGTGACGGCGGAGGGTGTGGTAAAGCTATAGATACTAATGTAGTAGCCTTGTTTCTGAGTGTTATATAACTGCCTTTTATTGTGGTGTCAGTGTAAATTTGATTTTTTATAGTTTAGTGTTTTGTCTTTATTAATATAGTAGTGTGCTCTGCTCAAATTAGCCCTTCCAATATACATTTCTCTTCACAAGTGTGGTCACGACGATGAAGCCCATGGGCCAATTTGTGGCCTGGTCGGAGATTCACTCTGCGTACTACCGTAAAATGCTTTCACTTGATAGTCTAGTATTATTTGTACAAAAGGACTCAACATTTATGTTATTACGATTCTTATGATAGTCTCCTATAAGAATTAATTATTCCTACTCTGTATGATTCTTCGCTGATAATGTAACAAATAACCAGTTATCCTGGTACCATATTCGCTTCACGCAAGAAATAACCATCTTAAGTGGTAGTGAATATCTGAAGTCGGGCTGCAAGTGCTTGCAGGCCGATATAAAGCGCATATAATGTACATAAATATGTAATAAACAATCCGTGATCCAAATTTTTTTTTGTCTCATGATAGAATTTGATAGACTTATCTGTGTATTCGAGAGTATAAGTCGTGACCGCACGCGTTATACCAGATATGAAGATAGAGATTAATATGTAGACGTCATTGTTGACAGACGCAATCTCCAGTGCTATTTGGAATACTACAGACCTTTGTTTGCGCTACAATTCTGATGTAAGATACCAAAAAAAGGAAATATGATACGATAACTCCATGAAGCTGCGGAAACATAATATACATCAAAAGATAGATATGCAAGGTATACTTCATGCATAGCTGGGCCATACTCGCAGAACGAGGAACAGGAGGGGGGGACGTTGTGTCCTGTGCCATGATGACAGGTCCCAGTAAGATGAAATCACCGAAGGACAGTGTTCCGGACCCACGACTGGTCTCGTACTCCCAGGAATGAGACGGATGTTCGGGTTCCCTCGAACCGTGTCCCTGGAAAGGCTGTGAATGACTCATAGTGCAGCTACGTGTGTATTTGGTTCCCTCCGCGTGTATGGCTGTTATCTGCCGAGAGATACTCACCGAGTGCTCCCATTCTGTTGCTGTTAACCCATCTCAGACGCGGTATCTTCTGTCTAGATAAAACAAGAACACATATATAAGTGTGGCGGAGAGGAAAGGCAGGAAGTCTCAGAAATGCTCGTCAGAGGCGTGCTCTCATGAATTTTGATCTGGCGTAGTCGGTCTCTAGCACCTTAGAGTGGATGATAGCGTTGCTATTGGAAAAAAGGAAGTAATTGTTTATAGAGACCAAAATACCCTCAAAAAAAATCAAAACTAAGACTAAGTGAGAAATATTGTAGGCATTGGGGTGTATCAATGTAATTGACGTGTAATTATATAGGCTTTGCTTTGTGTGATAATGAAAATGACGTGTTATTATACCTATGCTTATAGTAATGGGGGCAATTGCGTCGTTAAATATTATATGGTTGCTATAGTTCGTACGGTGTATACATATTGGCGACTCTGGCTCATAGGGCACCTTTTCTTTCAATAACGTCAGGAGTCTCTTCCGTAATTTATGCTCGGTGATCTATTATATCCACCAAATATACATCTTATAGGTGGGTAACGAGAGGGTATTTATGCCCTCCTAATCTAAATGCTCTGATAAGGCGCTTATGAAAGGCGTATAAAGTGACTAAAACATTGTTATGGTGTGTTGCTGTATTAGGTGATATTATTCTGTGTGTAGAAACTCATGTTGTGTCCGGTATAAATGTAATATTAGAGTTGAGCGACACTCTTCTTACGATCTCTCATTTACGGTGTTTCACAAGAGGTATTCTATCTCTCTTTTCTAAAAGTAACATTAGTAATCAATGCGTCGCCAATTATATGCTCTCTAGTCAAATTAGGAAAGGTAACATTGTGTAGAAGTGAGTTTCCTTAAAGTGTCGTACCTCTGATGCCTACACTGTAATAACTGATAATCATCGTATGATATTGTGGCAAGTGATAAGGTGTTAATTTGGCCACGTTGTTTCCGATGGGACGTGTAATGCTAGTAATCACTCAACTAATGTTACTGCACGTGACATATATTAAACACATATTATAATATTATGTAAATAGTAACCTAAATCGTCTCTATACGTTAACCTACATGCGACGTACGTCACACTACATATATAAAAACTGTGTTAACCTTCACTCAGTCTCCGTACTTTAGATAAACGTTAAATAGTAGTACAATAACAACTATAATATAGGTTATTTATAACAATTAAATGATTCCTTATCGTTTTGCTCTAATATATTAACTCTCGATAGTTTTTTGTCGGCAGAATATTTTTAGAATCAATATCCATAAACTGTATAATATTAAGTTATTTATAATAATATTACTATATATATAATATATATATATATATATTTGAATATCTAAGGCATATAGTTGTTTAGTGTTAGTTTGAATTGCATTTGATTTAATGAATTTAGTTATTATTTAATCTTAATTTTAATTTTTAGCCTTCTGATCACCTGCATACAGACTTCATGATATAACTATTTTATTGTTAATTAATGAATAAGGGGGACTGTATGAAATTACTTATTGATATCTATGAGCTACATTCTTTCACACTATAGTAAACTCAGTAGTATTCATAGTGTGTTTATTACCTATATATATAATATTTATCATCTATATTATGTTAGTTTAATATTTGTAACGCCTGTACGAGTGGAAAATTCGTCTTTTTTAATATACGATATTAAATTTAAGTCAATAAGATGAAATGAAATTCCGCAAGGGACTTGGGACGGTCACAGCTAATATTAAATAATAATTATAAATGTATAATTTAAGACAAAATAGTAATCATATCCTTTTTATTAAAATTAAAAAAGGTAAATAAATAAATATATTATATATTTATATAATAATAATGTTATAATAATAAATTTGAAATAAATAATAATAATAATAATAATACTAACTTACAATATATGTATTAAAGAGATTGACGAGAAAAGAGGTTAAATATATAGAATAAATATAACGTATCTCAAGCTCAATAATAAGAAGTGATAGTAATTAAATCTGTCAAAGCAGGCAAAAGATTCATCAATAAAATAATCAACTTTATAAAATAATATAACTTATAAATACTCATCTAACTTACACTAACCACAAATACATAAAACTACTTTCAAAAACTAGAAACCCGAGTGATTCCCAACAGGATATCTGTCCCTTTGGAATAGTTTTCAATAGTTAATTACCACCAACAAACAAACGCTAATCTTTCCTCTATCACCTTTAAAGCCTAAACGCTGACAATTTTTTTTTATAATAAATCATCAAAAGTACTTTGTTATACATTCGACACCCACTCAATTCAAATTTCTAGACTCTTGATGACCCCAAACTTACAGCAATTTTAACATAATTTAATATACACAATACTAAAATATTTGCGAGTAAAAGATGCTCACACAAACCAGACGCTACAAAAAGGTATTCTAAGATACACCACAATCTCAATCTACACCACAAATATTCCTAAAACACATCCTTGAAAGAAATCACCGTTGACGGTGAATGGTGAATACCTTCTCAAAAGCAACATGGCCAGTTGGCTAAAGATGGGCGAGGGGAAGATATATATATATATATCTCCCGGATGCTACCATTCGACAAGGCCGCCTCCCATCAACTGATTACTATCCTGCTCTCCGGCACGGGGCTTTCGATCTTGCTGGCAAGAGTGTTGGACGAGTGATCGGCTGGGAAGGAAACTCAGAAACAAAGCCGAACATCGGTGAGTGGTCTTCCTCCCACAGACGAAAGCGCTTACATGAGGTGATACCTGCACGCCTCCGTATTGGCCACACTAATATCACTCACAGTCACCATTTGCAAATTTTGCCGTCGCCACACCCTGCAATCTGTTCATCATATCTTCATATATTGTCCCCAACTGGGTACCACTCGCAGTCATCATATTCCTACTTTACGGTCCATAACACCTTCTAAAAGATTATATTATCCCATATCTTATCTGAATCTTCCCACTTTAGCAGTAACACTATTTTCTTGTATCTTCAAGAAGTGAATATTTTTTATAGCATTTGATTTTGTTATGTAATCTTAAGACTATTAACAATGCTAGGATAAAAATTTTTTAGTTTTTATTTATTTTGACTGGGACTGAATATTCATTTCACCACTCAAATTTTCTTTGACATTTGAAACATATATATGACAGACTTCCCATGGTGCTGATTTTTCAGCCCAGTGTGGCTGCTTCTTTGTGAGCCGGGTGGTCCTGTAATTAACTCAAATATATATATATATATATATAAAGAAGAATATATATATATATATATATATATATATATATATATATATATATATATATATATATATATATATACATGTATATACAATGTATTTTGTCGTATATCCTGGGTTTTAGAATGGTTGTATTATAAAATGAATTTAACGGTTGAAACATTTTAAATATCTTTTTATCTGCAATAAAATGTCTTAAATAAAGCTGCGTTCTTTATTACACACACACACACCAGTAAATAAATAAATATATATATATATATATATATATATATATATATATATATATATATATATATATATATATATATATATAGAGAGAGAGAGAGAGTAGAGAGAAAGAGATAGAGCAGAGAGAGAGAGAGAGAGGGTGAGAGAGAGAGAGAGAGAAAGGTAACACTTTATATATATATATATATATATATATATATATATATTAGGGATGGGCCGGATAGTGAATTAGCCGGATAGCCGGATACCGGATATCCGGCTGGAAGTTAAAACCGGATACCGGATATCCGGCCGGATATCCGGTCGGATATCCGGCAGTCTGTTATATAGCGTCAGGAAAAAAAAATAAAAAAATTTTTTTTTTTTGCTCATTAAATAGCCACGCGGTAGTACTACAAGTTTTATTTAGATTATCTTTAATTCTAGAGAGTTTTTATATTTTAAAAAAATATAATATATTAGGGTATAAAATGTCCTTAAATAGAATTTCACTTTTGAAAAATGTGAGTTTTTTTTTAACTGTTATAAAATGAAAAGTTATGGACAGATTTTAATTATTTTTTCAGTGTATACAGTTGAGTATGTTAGCTTTAAACTGGCAAAGTAAATTTTTGTTCCAAACAGTGCATAGTGGTTAAATCGCTGGGCCTAACTTGGCCCGATTCACCCCCCCATAAAAATTGATGATGGGGTGAATTGGGCCACCATTGTTATTCTTATTTTATGTAGCCTATTATTATTGACATTTTTATTACGTATAGCTAATCTAAATATAAAAAACAGTTACTTATATTAAGTAAAAATTAAAATAAAAAATGAAATTTATTTGGAAAAAAATATAAATTCAAAAGTGTCAAAATTTGTCCTACGAATGGGGTGAATTGAATTTGGCCACCACACATTTTTTATTCTTATTTTATTTATCATTATTGAAATTTTAATTACTTATTACTAATTTTAATATAATAAACAATACTATATTAAGTAAAAATTAAAAAATATAAAATTGAATTTATACATAAAAGAGGAATTTAAAAAGATGGCCCAATTCACCCCACAATGGTGGTCCGATTCACCCCTTCAAGGTGAGTCTAAATGAGCTTTTATTTAAACCCTTTAATAAACCATGATTATTAGGAATTACTATTATTTTATGTGTGCTTTATGGACCCACCATAAGGCCTCTTTGATTTTCAGTAAAAAAAATCTTAAAAAAGTGTATTAGGGGAAAAGTGGGAGACGAAGTTATACCCAAAGTGGTCCACACGTCACCCCCCCGCCCAACGTTATACTGGATATATATATATATATATATATATATATATATATATATATATATATATATATATATATATATATATATATATATATATATATATATATATATATATATGTGAGAAAATATATACAGAGTATATTAAACCTGGGATTAGGTGCCCCCATCTAAAAAAAAAACACTCATATCTACATAAACTGATTATTTACACCCTCTGCACATTGAAATGCAAGAACTAAAAAAAAAAAAAAAATTAATAATTATTAATTTTAATAAATAACTCCAAAAAATATTATAATCGTACGTTTCCAAACTTAATTTAAACATGATACCCATAAAAAAATAAACGTTTTCTTTATATCTTTTCAATACTTTAGGGGAAACTTTAAAAATAATGGCAAAATTAAAAAAAAAAATTAAAATTAAAAAAATTAAAATTGAAAGCAAAAATTAATCAGGGTCAGGGTCACCAAAAAAAAAATTTAATTTTGCCTCTAGAACATCTATCTATCATAGAGTTTGTGTGTGTGTGTGTGTGTGCGCGTATGTTCGCATTAACATTGAAAAGAAAATATTGGGGGACTCATGATTGGGGAACGAGAGAATTATCGTATATGAAACCTATTTATTATTATTATTTTTTTTTATCGCACTTTATTTTATTTCTTCTTCATTTTCCTCCATTACAATGTGCGCTGATTTCAAAAATGTATTCGGTTTTAACGTATCTAATAATAGTTTTTATATAGAGGGGAGAGATAATATAGGGACACATATATATATATATATATATATATATATATATATATATATATATATATATATATATATATATATATATATATATATATATATATATATATATATATATATATATATATATATATATAAAGAGTATATATTTATAGTGAGCAGAGAGTGAGAGCAGGAAAGAGAGAAAGAGAGAGACAGAGGTGGTGTTCTGCATGAAACCAAATTGTGGAATACCAAATGGAGGAATTGGTGGATTAGTGATAATGGAAATAAGTGGAATGGACACGGGTCAATAAAATGGAAATGGGGTTCAAGGACAAATGACCATCTTTGTACCGTCTGACAGCAACACCGAATTTTTTTTTATTTTTTTTATTTTATTTTTTTTTTTCATTTATTATGTTTTAAAACAGGTTTCTTTTATTTCTGATGTAAAATTTATCAATATTATAAATGATATTGAGTGTTACTATTAATCGACCGATTCTCAATATCGATAATATTTAGTTCTCGATTGTCTTATAAAGTTATAATCGATATTGATCATTTATTCGTAGCACCACTTTTTCTTAATAGCAGACGTATATTTATTTCCAACATTTCATTTATCAAGTTTTGTGCCCTGACATTTGCTCTGATTTTTATATTTTATCACTGAAGGCGGGTAACATTTTGAGAATAAATTCCAGTGTTTTTTTATATTTCTGAGAATGTGTGGATATATAGTGGTAAATAATACAATGCTTAAACAAGTTAAAATAAGCAGTGGTAATTACTATTTAGTAATTACTATTTAGTAATTACAATACTTTTTTTTTTAAAAATTAAATTAACATGTGTCTTGGTAGCTTAATTCCATTATAAATATCATATTTTTTAACATATATTTTAATATTTTTATAATATATTATTATAATATTTTAATATTACCATATTTTTTACCATAATTTATGAAACGTGTCACCACCAAATTTCAGATAAATTATAGCTGCTTTTCCAGAAGCCCGACTGCAGCCCGGGTGCACGGGCGCACATGCATCGTTTCCAGAGCCCGTTTGTGCACTTCTACGTCATGTAAACGTTGGTGCCCGTTGTTAAATCCTCGATTTCTCGGGAATTAATAAACTGGCGGGCTGCGAAAGGATACTTTGTTTACAAACAAATTCTTTACAAAACATGTCGGAAATGGCTTGCCCAAATTTTTAATATTTTAGTTAACTTTTATATTAAGGATACTAAATATATCGTATCATTTCATAAAATAGATACATATAAGTATAAGAGTATTGTTTACAATTGTCAGCTGATCCGACGGTACTCAAATTTCCAGGTACTCAAATTTTCTGTTCTCTGATTGGTTAATGAAATTTTTTTCAATTCAGCGTTTCCGAGTCAATTTTGCACACGGGCTGCACTCGACTTCTGGAAACACAGCTTGTATTGTACAATCAACATAAATGATGAATAAAATATAAAATTATACAAAAAAAAGAAAGTCTAAAAAAATATATATATATATATATATATATATATATATATATATATATATATATATATATATATATATATATATATATATATATATATATATATATATATATATATATATATATATATATATATATATATTTTTTTTTCAAATTATTTTGGAATATTTCCCTAAACGAGGAAGAACCTACTAGGGAAGTAATTATCCGGTTATCCGGCCGGATAACAATGATATCCAGCCGGATACCGGATAGTCAAAAACTTGGCCGGATAAGCCGGATACAGTAGATTTTCCACATATCCCCCTCCACCTCTAATATATATATATATATATATATATATATATATATATATATATATATATATATATATATATATATATATATATATATATATATATATATATATATATATATATATATATGCTAATTTCACAAACAGTGAAAATTAATTCTATTTGCGAGAAAATATTACATTCATATCTTTTTTTAATCTTTTTAGAAGAGAATTATGTTTTCAGTTCTAAAATAATTTATAAAAATTTGTAAATAATTAAAAGAATTATAGAATAAAGTTTTTATACCATTGCAAAAAATAAAATCCTTACCAGCCTGATTAAGTCTATAAAATACAAAAAAGAACAAAAATAACAAAAAGTCAACAAGGAATAATAATAAATTCTATCTTGAGTATTTTAGAAAAGAATTTTTTCGCTCAATTCTTAGAAGAAATCTTTTAAGATAACTTTTATGAGAATAAAGGTTTAAGTTTGGGCGTAATAGACGAGTTTGGAGATAGCATTCAATAGCCACAAGACTCCAAAGATTTTGATAAACAAACGAAAGAAAAAGGAACTCAAATGAAAATAGAGGATTTGTGGAGTAAAAAAATAAGGAAATTAAATTTTCAAGAATAAAAAGTAATAAAATGAAATAATAAAACGTGTTCTTTGAGATAAAAGGAAATGAATTTTGAAATGAAAATAAGAAAAACAAACATCAATGTTGGAAAAGCATCGAGTAATTCAAATGCTTTTTTTAAAAAAGAAAATTAAAACAACATTTAAAATAATACTGATAATTAAACTGTTAAAAAACTCACTTAGCCACAGATAAAAATTGATATAAAAATAATTGGAAATGAAGTGATACAAAATATGAATTGCATAATATATATATATATATATATATATATCATATGATATGTATAGCCATCGGAACATATATTAGTTATATATAAAGATATATACAGCTGGTGTGGTTATTATTACTATATGTTATATATTACAGTATTGGTTGTTATTGCTGGCTGTTACTGGTTGGGCTGGTTACTTCATATATACAAGTTGAAGAGTTAGTTATTATTATATATATATACATATATTAAGTTATATATTATATATGTTATAATATATTATTATTACATATATATATATATATATTATTTATATATATATATATATATATCCTAAACAATTATGAAGAAGAGCTATTGACAGCTATAATATTATATTATGCTACAAATATATTTTATATTATTATATATATGTTGTTGTTATTATTATAATATATATATAGCATATATATATATATGCTAAGCATATTATTATTACTATATATAAATTGATATATATATGCTACAAATTATTTTTTCTCGCAATTTTCGCGTTTCCTATACATATTAATATGCTACAAATTGATATTTTTTCATGCCATATTTATCGAGCAGCATTTAGCCTATACATGTGTGTGCATAAAATTATTTCATACATATATTGTTATTGTTGGTGTTAGTTGCAGCTATATTGCTAAGCTACAGCTGCTGCTACAAGGCAGCAGCATACGCTGCTGCTGGCTGTATTTCATACATGTAAGGTTAGCAGCAGCTGGGCAGCTATATATTATGCTGGTTGCTGCATACAGCCAGCAGCGTTGCTGGTTATATTGGCTGGTTGCTGCTGCTATGTTAGCTATCATACTGCCATATTGGCTAACATATGTTGGTGGCGGCGTGGTATACTATGGCTATTGGCTGGGCAAGGCTATGTTGGAGAGCAGCATGGGTTGGCATATTATTGGTTGTTACAAGATATTACATATATATTGCTGCATAAGTTAAGCAGCAGCAGTTAGCAGCATACAGGCTATACAAGGCTATTATGCGTATTGCTGGCTGTTGTTGTTGGGTTATGCTGAGCAGCAGCATGGCGTTGCTACATACATCATTGCGCGCTGGCTACATATATGTTGGCTGCCAAGGCTGGTTGGCTGGGCTATTGGCTATTGTTACGCCATATATTGTTACAGCTGTATGGGCTGTTGAAGGTTGGCTATATTAAGTTATTAGTTATTGGCTGGCTATTACAGCTATTATACAAGGTTATTATTATTACCCGTATTATTACTAAGGTTGTTGGAAAGAAGATGTTGCTGTTGTTAGATATATATTATTACATACATATTACTAATATTATAATAATTATTATATATATATATAGCAGTATATATATATATAAGCATATATTTGCTAGTTATGCTATATAAGAGCAGCAGCTTAGCAGCAGCAGTATATATATATATATATATATATATATATATATATATATATATATATATATATATATATATATATATATATATATATATATATATATATAAATATATATATAAAAGTTTTGATGCATGCATATATGTGTGTATGTTTCTGAAAATATTAACCCGCATTTAAATCGAATAATTTTTTCCAACAGGAAAATATAAAACAATGAAAATAAACATTTCTTATTATTTTCAATGGTAAAATAAAGAAACAAAACAAAAAATTCTATCCTTCAGTAATACTTGTACACGCTTTTCCGTGTGCGTGTTTTTTTTTTTTTTAAATGCAAATTCGACAACATTAACATTTCAAATAGAAGGAAAAAATAAAATAAAATTGTTTTAAAATTACTCCTCGAAACCATCCCAAAATTCACTCGTGATTGACTCTCATTAACTTCTCTTTCATTTAAACCAAACTCAAATTAGCGTTCAGATTGCTAATTTCATGAATATTTACTAATTTCCTTTTTTTTAACAAACTTTGTATAAAAAAAATATATTTTTAACCTCTGTATTTATTTTTTTTATTTTTTTTATTTTTTTTTTAATAATTATATTACAGAATCATATTTAGAAGTATTTTTTATATAAAAAATACTTTCCGAAAAGAAATAAAATTTTTTTTTTTTTTGTAAAGTTTCAAATAATTTTGGATAACGTGACGTCACAACCAACGTGGGTTTTGTATTTTTAAAAACTCAATTTAGAACATCCTTTGTTTTCTTAAACATGAATATAATTTTTAAACATATGAAATCATTGGTATAAGTGAACTATTTGTTTAGTTTCTTTATGTTATTAATGCCTTCATTGGCAATTCAAAAATTTTGAATATATATTATTATATATATTATTATTAAGTTGTTATTAAGGATAAAGAAAGAAAGCAAAGGTTAGTTGCTGCTGCTAAGTTGCTGGTTATGAGTGGTATAGGCGTTATTATTGGTTGGTTAAGTATATATATATAGCAGCAGTTGAAAAAGGTATGGTTATAGCATAAGGTTAAGTTATATGGTATAAAGTATATGCTATATTATTAAGTTAGCTATATATTATTATATATATATATATTATAAGCATATATATAAATATATATATAAGATATATATTATATATATTATATATATATATATATATACATATATATATATTATTGGTTAAGTTGTTGTTGTTATTATATAAAGCAAGGTTAAGGTTGGCGCGTTGGTTGGTTGCTGTTGTTACTATTCATGGCTGGCTGGATGGAGCAGTATTGTTGTTAATATATATACAGTAGCTACATTTATTATTATATGTTGTACATATAATATATACTGTTGGTTATTGGTTGCTGGCATTACTATATTATTACATTATTATTATTTATATACATATATATTATATTATATATATATATTATTATATTATTATTATTATTGCTATTATTGTTATTATACTATATATATATGGTTTGCTGCTGGCTATGCTGATGTTGTTGCAGCAGCAGCAGTGCAGCTGCTATTGGCTGGGCACTGGCTGGCTGGCTACAAGGCTGCTGCTGGCTGGCGCCGAGCTGGTGCAGGGCGCCACGCAGGCAGCGGCCAATGTTCTGACATGGCCGCCTTCTGCAGCGATCTGTCATGCTGCTGCAGCAGCTGTCTGCTGGCTGATGCAGCCACCGCCACAGGCGATTGGATCCTGCTGCTGCTGGGCAAGGCTGCTGGGCTGCTGCATATGGTGGTTGTTGCTGGCTACTGCTGCTGGCAGCAAAGAGCAGCAGCATGCTGCCAAGGTTGCTATTAAGGCTGGTTGCTGGAGTTGCTAAAGAGAGCGATATATATATTATGTTGCTACATATACTACATATATATATGCCATGAGCATGCATATAAGGGTTGCTGGCTGGCTAAGGCTGGAAGGCTGGCTGC
>JABUQX010131031.1:0-5000 GCA_015478945.1 Trachelipus rathkii | reverse complement strand
AATAATTAATAATAATAATAATAATAATAATACACACACACACACACACACACACACACACACACACAATAATAATAATAATAATAATAATAATAACACACACACACAAAATTTCAAAATTTTATAAAATTATTTTACGATCACTACTATCTCTTCTTTTCCATGACAAAATATCAATTTTTTTTCCTTTTCACAGATTGAAATTTAATAAGGAAAAACTTTTGTAAAATTAAGTGAGCCAAAGTAAGCTTTAAATAGAAAATAATTGAACATTAAGAATCTGTTCGGTAAAGGTAGAAAGATATATATAAGGCATATATATATATATATAGTAAAGAGCAGTATGTTGGTTATTATTATATATATATATGGTTATTATATATATATATATATATATATATATATATATATATATATATATATATGGATATTTAAAAGCAGTTGACCTTCGTTAATATTAGGTTAGGTTAATTTAGGTTGTTTGGTTAGGTTAGTTAGGTTAGGTTAGGTTAGGTTAGGTTAGGTTATTACCCAAAATTTTAATGTATTTACCCTAAAATTATTAAAATAACAATACATTAATACTATTGACTTTGCCCCCGGAGTCAATTGCTGGCGCCATATTATGCAGGCGAGTTATATATATATAAGTATATTAAGAGCAGCAGCAGGCAGCAGTTATATATAAAGATGTTATGTTATTATTGTTGCTGCTATATATATATATATATATACATATATCCCCCAAGTTGATCGCTCACCTTGTTGTGGTTGGGGGGCTCTCTGGGATGCTGTTGGGCGGGATATACGGATATACCACCCGCCCTTCAGCGTCCTAGAGCGAAGAGGCGTTTGAGATAGATGAACGCCAATGACACCCTTCCTTAGGAGGTGGGGCATCTGGCGTCATCTGTGCTGAAGGTGCCGCATCACCTGCTTGTGATCTGGTGCATTACGACCCAGCACCAGTTTGGGGTCTTTTTCCTGGACCCCTGGAACACTAGTAAGTAATAAGAGACTCCCGCTGCTAGCGCGGTCCCCTCCGGGCACACAAACCTTATAGTTTCCTCGACACCCATGAGGGGGACCCCTTAATATAATGAGCATGGATAACCTTACGATGCTCGGAAACCGATGGATTAAGATCTCTGAACCTGGACACGTCAAATGGAACTTACTCTTTTGAATTGCACTTTGAACATTGATGCCGTGTCTCCCCCACTTCAGAAGGCCTCTGCCTGTTTCCGGCGATCAGTCGCCTGGCACGCCCCTGCATCCCAGGTGCCCAAACGTTCGGGGCAATCCCGCAAAGGTGCCCTCCGTTCACAGTCGTTCTCATTCGTTCACCCCATAACCCTCTCCAGGAATGTCAGCAGATACATCATTCCCGATTATCACATTCTGCGATCCACTACCTCCAAAAAGCTCTTACCGAGCACAGAACCATTCTTCTAAGTAATGCACTTGAAAAGGCTTTAGGCGTTTGAAGATCCTCCAGTCACATTAATGAGAAATGGGTCCATTCTCGTACAAGCTACTACCAGATATCAAAGTTCTATTCTGTCATCCCTAACGTCTCTTGCAGATATTCCTCTTATTTCTACTCCCGACGATGAAATAAGAAACACATCTAAAGGCAATACATTTACTGTTATGAACAGAAAAACGAAGAGATACAGCTGTCATCATGGGAAATCTCCAACAGAAAAGATTTTCCGTTACAAACGTTTATAGATTTCCTCCTCGTAAAACTCCTGACAAACCAAATCCCGTTTACTGCTGACCTTTAATACCCCCTCATCCACCTACAAAGCAAAGGTTACAATAGGGTTTACAAGATACAGTGTTCGCACGTTTATCCCCTCGACCCAGACGTTGTTTCAAATGTCAACGGTTTGGTCATCCCCGAAAATCCTGTAGGGGACCGGGATGAAATATGTCCAGTCTGTGGAGAATTATTTCACACTCCCTGTGAAAATGTACCCTTAACTGTAGAAACTGTGGAGGACCCACAGTGCTTCTTCTTTCAAATGCCCATTCACCCGTTTGAACAGGGAGGTTCTGGAATTTTGCAATCATACACACAAATGAGCAGGAGATGCCATTCGCCAGTTTGATGAAAATATCCTACAAGACCAAAGTTATCCTACGCCACAATCACTGCTGCCCCACTCTCCCCAGCGTGCTAATCCACCCACACAAACTCATCCCAGCAGAACTCCTCCCCAAAATCCCAGTGAAAACTCAGGCAGCTACTGTATCCTATCTGCCTGTATTGTCCACGCCACCGACTCCTCAAATTGAAAACAAGCAGCCCTTGACTCAATCTTTTGTCCAAAAAGCCATTAACAACCCTATCCCGAGTACTAACCTTCAACAAACCAGCAGTGAAACCGAGCTGGTTCATCCAACACAAATCTTGGAAAACATTTCTTTTCAAGACACACTGTCCATGCCTACCCAATGAGTGCCTTCCTCCAAACTCTATGTAAGAGGAGGACTGTCTCTTTGTCTCTTGATTACCTCCCACCGTTACTCAAATTCCTGTAAAAGATGTCCCCAAAGGGGGAAGAAAAGAATAATCGCCAAGCTAAAGATTATTGCTAAAAATACAGAAGTCCGAATTTCTAAAGCAAAACACACTAACCCCAGACGTAAAAAAAAAATTGTAACTCAGAAGAGACCTCGCCATAAGTCCACTCAAGGGACAAAATCAACTACTTTAATAGATTGTACCCAAGCAATCGCAGCTATCGGACAACCTACCAATGAACCCTCTAATAGGTTGCAGGATAACTCTAGCTCTTCCGAGTCTTCCTATAATTCTTCTTCTGAATTCCCCATCTCAGCGCTCCCCAAGGGATTCTATATCTTAACAGATGAAATGGAAAACAGCTCCCAAATGGGGCTTTTGATGTGATGAACCACTCTTTCTAATACTTCCTGCGCTTCCGAGAAAGGCGAATGGAAGACTGTCCAACGCAAACGCCCAAGCGCTCTAAGCGCTCTAAGCGCTCTGGTTCTATTGGAGGCATGAAGGGAGACCCAGAGGTCCCCATTTCTAACTTAAATCGTCCAATCTCCCAAAATCACTCCCACGACGAATTACCAGCAAAGTCTCCAGTATCGGAACTTGTCAATCCAACGAATCCCATATTGGAACCCTTTATCGCGACCCCAACTCCTCAAAAAGATGACACCTTTCCGGTAACATCTTCCTTCCCCAGTTCCATGGAAGCAACTCCACATCCTTTACACATTTCTGAATCTGCTTACTTGGCAGATGCTGATTCCACTCCCATTAATAAACACGAGCATTTTTTGGTTGCTCTTCTATTGACCAATCGAACTCCACATAATGTAAGTTTGACCTAAGATTGAACCCTCAACTTATCTCGTATTCATGGTGAAGCTCTTTTCACCAAATACATCTGAAACTCCTCCCCCAAAAGATGTCATACAACCTAACAAATTTCTGGTGTATGACTACCCTGGCTCCCCCCAGGGATTTGTTCCCCTCCTGCCGGAGATCCACGCCTCAACCTTCCTCTCAATCTTTATCCACCTCTAACATGCTCCCCAGTCACATAGGGAGACAGTTGTCTTTAATAGACCACCATCATAATATCCATAACTCATCATGACTACTTTCCTTCAATGGAATTGTCGTGGCTATTACTCTAATTTCGAAGAACTTATTCAACTAATAAACATATGTACACCAAAGTGTATATGTTTGCAGGAACTTCGACTATGTCGTCGTGACTTCTTCAAACCATCTGAATATAAATCGTCGTTAACTTCTATAGAAAGAGTGACAATGATAGGGGGGAGCAGGAATACTCATTCACAAATCTATCCCCTATTCCCAGTCCCTCTCCAAACCAAACTTCATGCAGTAGCGGCAAGAATTCACTTATCCATCGACATTACTCTATGTTCAGTCTACTTAGCTCCGAGTAGTGAATTTACTAAGGTCGACGAAGGATCTTTTTAAACAGCCTCCCTACCCGGTTGCTGCGCCCAGGGTGACCCCCAACCCTCCGCCACACCATTGGCGGGTGACTCTGTCAACATCCAAATCCAAGATCTAATAGATCTTCTAACCCCCCTTTTCCCCACAGGACTCTCTACCTATGAACGTTTAGATCCACACACTTCTTCTTATATTGATATTTCCTTTTGCTCCCATTCCCTTATGGATCGCTTTACCTGGTCCCGCTTTGATTATTTATTCGGCAGTGATCATTACCCAATAGCATTAAATGAGTTTGTTCCAAGCCCAATGCAAAAACCCAACTCCAGCTGGCGTTATGATCGAGCGGAGTGGGCTCCTTTTATCAGACCACCGCTATCCCTCTTCTCCTTTCAATAAAAGATTTCCGACTGTTGATGATGCCCTTTGCTTCCCAGAAAGTAGTCACCTCGGCAGCGGAAGCTTGCATCCCGCAAAGCTTCTCAGGCAGGCGGTCGGCAACCCTTGTGGTGGTCCCAAGAGGCACAAGCCAATCGGAGAGAAGAAGAAACTCACAGGCAATACAAAAAGATCCGTACCACCCCAAACATGATTAGTTTTTTAAAGCAGCTGCAGCGAGATTAATTAAATTAATCGTCAAATGCGTAAACAATATTTTCGAAATTACATATCGACTGTTAACTCCAATAACTCCCCTTCCTTTAGTGTGGAAAGTTACACAGAAAATATCTCGTTGCTCCAATAACTCCTCACCCACAGTCCTCCATTATGGGGACCTGATATAACTGATACGATCTCCGCTCCTGCGGTGGTAGCGGATGCGCTAGGTTATAGCTTCGCTAGCCATTCGAGTTCATTCCGCTACACTGAAGCTCAAAATTGAGAACTTCCGGACACAGCACCGCCGGTGACTTTTCCATTGCTTAGAAAGGGGAAGTAAAGGCGCACGAAAAACGCGAAAGCGTTTCTAATGATAAATGCGAAAACGGTTAAACACCCAAACCCACCGAACGAAGCAATACCG
>JABUQX010131030.1:37500-45309 GCA_015478945.1 Trachelipus rathkii | reverse complement strand
TTCAATAGAATATTAAAATGTAATAGGCGCGGATGGGGTGGGGGGTTAGGGGGGACTGCATGGGATGGGTGGTGGTTTTTGATATTACCCGAAGAAAAAAATCCAAAGGTTACCAGAAATTTGTTCTATAAATTAAGTATTATTATTTTAAAATAATTTAAAAATTTAAAAAAAATTTATTATAATTAATTTAAAAAATTTTATTTTTATTAATAAATTTTTATTTACAATTTTATTTTATTTTTACTAAAATTTTTTTTTCACGGCTTTTTTTTACAAAATCAAGGGAGTTAAAAAACTTATTTACGCCTTTTTACTGTGAAATGTATTTCTTTATTGCAAAAGTAGGAAGGCATTACCATTCGTTTTTTTTGCCAGGGGGTAAAATTTTGTTCTTTTTTATTTTAAGTTTCAAGTTTTCTTTTCTTGTTTTTTTTCGTTTTTTTTTTATGATTTTTTTTTATTGTTTGATTGGTTGAATACATTGTTTTTGTTTTGGCAATGATGCGTATGGGGGATAATTGTTTTATTTTTATGATAATTTGTTTTTTTTTAGACCGCGAGTTTACCTTAAAGTATGAAATAATTTTTTAATGTTTTTAAATATATTTACAAAAAGTTATTTAATGTTTTGGTTTTTTTATTAAAAAAAAAATTTGGTCTTAGCGTTTTTGTACTGTTAGGATTATTTTTATATTCCTGTGGTCAGTTTCGGGATGATTAGACAGTTAGGTTATGCGTAAAAATTTTTTTAATCCGTTTGAATAAAATATTACTATGTTTTAAATGTGACAAACAACTGACCCACCATTGTGAATATTGCAAGAGAATAAAAAATAAAAAACAATTAAAAAAAAATAATTTAAAGATATGCTTTTGAAAAAAAAAAAAAAAAAAAAAAAAAAAAAAAAAAAAAAAAAAAAAAAAAAAAAAAAAAAAAAAAAAAAAAAAAAAAAAAAAAAAAAAAAAAAAAAAAAAAAAAAAAAAAAAAAAAAAAAAAAAAAGAAAAAGAAGAAAAAAAAAAAGAAAAAGAAAAAGAAAAAGAAAAAGAAAAAAAGAAAAAGAAAAAAACAAAAAAATAAAAAAAAAAAAAAAAAAAAAAAAAAAAAAAAAAAAAAAAAAAAAAAAAAAAAAAAAAAAAGAAAAAATAAAATAAAAATAAAAAAAAAAAAAAAAAAAAAAAAAAAAAAAAAAAAAAAATGGAAAAACGAAAAAACTTGAATAAAACGTTTTTTGGGGGGGGGTTTTTTGTTTTTGTTTTTTTGTAAAAACGAAGTGGTTTAGGGTACCCTTTTACCTTTTTCGGTTAGACGAAAAAAAGACCTTAAAACCCCCGAGAAAAGTGAACGTGTGTTGGTGTAGAGGTTGTTGGGCAGGAAGTGTTTTTTTTTTTGAAGGGGTGAGGTACTCCCTTTTAATGTTTGTTCCTCATTTTTGTTTTGTTTGTTTTTTAATTCCGTGCGTTGTTATTTTGTTTAAGTTTGATGAAAAGTTCTTTTTTCTTTTTCTAGTTGGATTTCTTTTGCTAATGTTTAGTAGTTTTTTTATTTTTCTGTGGTCCGGGGCAATGGTGTTGGGTGTTATAGGTTTTGGTCGGTATTTGTAACATTATTATTCTTTTTTTTTTTTTAAGGTGCAGCGTTTAAGGGTTTAATATGTTAATGGGTTAAGTTGGCGGGGGGTGCGTTTAGCTTTTTATAATTAATTGTAAAAAAAAAAAAAAAATTATAAAAAAAAAAAAAAAAACTTTGTTTTTTTATAATTAACTTGATGAATTTTACGGGTTTTTAATTAAATTGATATGTCGCGGATGCTAGTAATTACAATTATTATATAAAAAAAAGAGAACTTTTATTTTGGGCAGTTTTATGTTTAGCCGAACAAATGAATACTCGAAATTGACATGAAATTCAAAAACAATAGATCAATAGATCAATAAAAAATCATTCAAAAAAGGCATAGGTGGGAGGCGGTGGGGAGGCCGCGCGGTCGGTTGTGTTGTGGGATCGGTCTGAGTTTAAAGAATTTTTTGATTTACACGCTTGATATTTTTTGTTCTTTAAAAAAGTTTAACTATGATAATAATTAATTTATTTTTTTTTATTTTAAAAGTTTTTTTTTAAATTATATGGAAAAAAAAAAAAAAAAAAAAAAAAAAAAAAAAAAAAACAAAAAAAAAAAAAAAAAAAAAATAAAAAAAAAAACAAAAAAAAAAAAAAAAAAAAAAAAAAACAAAAAAAAAAAAAAAAAAAAAAAAAAAACAAAAAAAAAAAAAAAAAAAAAAAAAAAAAAAAAAAAAAAAAAAAAAAAAAAAAAAAAAAAAAAAAAAAAAAAAAAAAAAAAAAAAAAAAAAAAAAAAAAAAAAAAAAAAAAAAAAAAGGCAACCAATTTTTTATACCATAATTTAAAAATAATTTATTAAAAAAAAAAAAATGATGGTTTTGTAAAGTTGTTATCACAGGGATATTAAGATTAAAGTATAATATATATATATATATATATATATAATAATATATATATATAACATAATAAGAACAGAAATAAAAAATAAAATATAAATATAAATAAAAAAAATAATATATATAAATATATATAAATATATAATATATATATATATATATATATATATAAGATATATATATATATAATAATAATTATATATAATATAATATATAATAAATATATAATACATATATATATATTATAATATAAATATATAATATTAATAATATAGCGCCTTGCTTTGGGCTTATTCTTTTTAAATAAATTGTTAATCCGAAAAACCACAACCCTGCAAAAAAAAAAACAAAAACAAACAAAAAAAGTCAAAAACAGTCATTTCGCTTCCCAACGAAAAGGAAAAAAAAAGGAAAAAATAGAAAAAAAAAAGCTGTGGAGAGCTATGAAGAGGAATTTATATTGAGTGAGCGAGGGTAGGATTTTTTTTACAATTAAAGAAAATTTTAAAGGGAGAGAAATTAAAGGAGAAGGGCAATAAGGAGGATAGGCAGAAAAGTAAAATAATGTTATGAGAAAAAAAAAAATTGGGCAGTTTTCAGTTTGTTATTATTTTAATGTTTAGAACTGGGGGGAGTGCGAGAACGAAATAATGACTAGAATGGACTTTTGAGGTGAAAACAGGGTTGTGAGCAGGGGAGTGGTGTTTTTTTTATCCGTCACCTTGATTGTTTATAATAAATTAGTTAATTTATATTTGGACTTGGTGATAAGGAAAAGTTGAGGCGCCAGAGGGAGGAAGCGACTGGGGGAGTGTAAGGAAGGCAGGAGAATTTTTTTGGGAGATGGGGACATCTTAATGGTCAAAAATATGTTTTGCGGACGGACGACATTCTGGCATGTCTGGAGCGGACGAGGGGGGGAGGGATGAGAAGTGGCGGAGGGAGGGGCGGCGAATGGGGAGGAGAGTCGGATAGAACCGATTCGGGAGACGTGGTGGGTTGGTTGGGGTTTGTTTTGGCGGAAGGAAGTTTGGAGGTGGGAAAGAGAGGGGGGAAGCGAGCGCGGGAAAATAGGGAATGTGTGGGGTTGTGAACGTAACAGAAGACAAGAGAAAAAAATAAAATCCAATATATTTAACAATATAAAACCGGGCGAGCAGGAGTGGGGAAAAAATAATGAGGGAAGGAAGGTTGCGGTGGAGTGGATGGTTGGTGAGAGGGGAGGAGGTGAAGGCGGTAAATACCTGCAAATAATTTATCTCTATGTGATGAAGTGTTTCTTTTTTTTCTTTTTTTTTTTTAATTTTTTTTTTTATGTTTTTATTTTTTTTTTTTTTTTTGTTTTTTTTTTTTTTTTAATTTATTTTATGAGACAATATTTTATATCTAGCTGAGTGAGAGAATTAACACGGCTGTATGCAAAAGTAAAATTGGAAAAATCGGGAATTTAGTTTTTTTTTTTGGGGGGGGGGGGGTGGGGGGGGGGGGGAGGAAGGAGGGGGGAGGGGGGGGGGGGGGAAAGCGAAAAAAAAAATATGCCCCCCATTGGCTATGTGTGGAAAAATTGTATTAAATAATTAAAAATTTATTTAATTTAAAAATTATTAAAAAAAAAAAAAAAGTAGATTAAAAAATGGAATAAAAAAAAAAAAAAAGGGTTAAAAAAAAAAAATTAAAAATATTTATTAATTAATAAAAATATAAAAAAAATAAAGATAAAAAAATATCGGAAAAAAAAAAAAAAAAAAAAAAAAAAAAAAAGAAGGAGGAAAAAGAGAAAAAAAAAAAATAAAAATAAAGAAAGAAAAAGAAAGAAAGATATAAAAATATAATAAAAAAAAAATTAATAAAAAAAATATAAAATTTAATTTTAAATTTTAATTAAATTAAAAAAAAAAAAGTTTTTATAAAAAAAAAAAAATTTTTTTTAAAAAAGAGGAAAAAAAGGAAAAAAGAGTTTTTATTTGTTTTTTCAACACATATAAAACTTAGAAAGATCTTTTTTTAAGTATAGTATTAAAACAAGGAAGAATTTTATAATTATAATTAATTTTAATAATTAAATGTAATTTAAATTGGGATTTTAAAAAAAAATTTAAAAAAAAAAATTTAAAAAAAAAAATATTTTTTTAAAAAAAAATTAAAAAAATTTTAAAAAAAAAAAAAGGATTTGATTTTTTAACAGTATTACTGACTTCCGACTCGCTGCCTGCTAACGAGGCCGGGAAAAAAACAAGGAAGGGGACCAAAAAAACAACGGCAGAAAGATAAAAAAAAAGAAAAAGAAAGCTATTGTTAAGCAATAGTTCAAATAAAAAATAAGGTAACGACGGAAGAAAAAAGCAAATGAAGTGGAATTGGAGTTAAAAATAGGAGAAACGGGGAATGTAGGGAGAACAATAAAAACAAAAAAAAAAACAAAAATAATATATACCGAAAATTGCTATATATGGTTAAAGGATAAATAATAAAAAAAGTTAAAAAATATAAAATAAAAAAACTAAAAACAAAAGAGAAAGATAAGATATATGAAAATTAAAGCAGTGCGACGAGAAAAAAAGTATTCAAAAAGAGAGGAAGGAATAAAAAGAAAAAAAATTATATAAAAAAAAAAAAGGAGTGAAAAAAGGAAAGAAAATTATAGAAAAAAAAATTAAAAAAGACATTAAATAAAAAAAACAAGGAAAAATTTCAAAAAAAAAAAAAAAAGAATTAAAATCTAGAAAATACATTGTAAATGAATAATTTCTTGCAAAAGAAGAATAACAAAAAAAATTGTTAAAGATGGAGCAGTGTTTAAGAGCTGATCATCAAATGAAATAAAAAAAAAAGAAATAAATAATAATATTAAAAAAAGAGAGGACGGGGAGGAAAGGAAATAATAACACAAGCCCGGCTCCCTTCCTGAGAATGAGGGGGTTTATTAGAATATGAATTTGGAAAAAAAAAAAAAAAAGAGTAGGAGAGAGCGACCATAAAAATAATAAAAATAATAAAGAGGGGAAAAGCATTGAGTAAAGGTGAGAGAGAAAGAAAGAGTCATCGAGGAAGGTAATTTAAAAGGTTAACAGATAAAAAAAGTAATTTAGGAGAAAAGGAGGGAGGAAGAACATATGGTGGTGGGTTGTGAAAGGAAGAGAAGAGAGAGAGAAAAGGCAGAGGGAATGATTAAATGTTAATGTGATACTTGAAAAGATGGACAAATATTGATTTTTTTTTATGATTGTGGGGGGGATCGATTGAGATCGGTGAAATGATGATTGTAGGATTGGTGATGCCGGTCCTGAAATTTGCTGAAAAGCTCTAGAGGTTGGCTTTGTGGGAGAAGAGAGATTGATTAATAAACAAGGGGCAAAAACCCTCATAATAATTAAGGGGGAGAATTGGAAGAGGGAAGACAACCACCATGAAAACAAGGGATTTAAGGGGAAAACAAAGATGGGATCTTTATAAATGTTTTGTTTTGTTTGGGGAAATCGGAAAAAATTGTTGAAAATGAGTGCTTTTGTTGTTGGGATTGTTTCTTTGGGTGAAAAATTCTAACAGAATGCAACCTAAGAACCAAGAATCCGAGTGGGAGGACTTTTGTTTGTTGAAAAAATTTTTTTCGAAAATCTGATTCATATAATCGAAAAATCTTCTTTATGAAAAAAAAAAATTTTTCAAAAAAATATTTTTTTTTTAAATAAAAAATTAAAAATAAATTTTTTTTTTTTTTGTTTTAAAAAAAATAAAAAAAAACAATGCAAAAAATCTCGTGGAGATGGGGGGGATTACTAAACTTTAAGGTGTACTAGTAAAACTAGTATTAATTAGTTGGTTTTAGTTGGGTTATTTTAGATTTTTTTTTTTTCTTTTTTTTTTTGGGGGGTGGTTTGGGGTTGTTGTTTTTTTTTTTTTTAAAAAGTTATTTTCAATGTTGTTTTGTTTTTTTTGTTTTTTTTAAATTTTTTTGTTGGTTTTTTTTTATTTTTGTGTGTTTTTTTATAGTTTTTTTTTTTAAATGTTTTAATTGATATGCTTTATTTACATATATAATATAAATAAATTAATTTTTAAAAAATAAAATTTAATTTATAATATATATTTAAAATAATATTTTATTTATTTAATTTTAAATAAATTATAAAATAATAAATTAAAGAATTAATTAGATATAATTATAAAATATAAAAAAATTAAAATTAATTATTTTTAATTACAATTTTAATTTATAAAATTAATATACTAATAAATTATAAATAATTAAAATGACAAAGTGTTTTATATTAATAAATAAAAAATTTTTTTTTTAATTTTTTATTTAATTAAATTAATTTTAAAAATTTTTTTTAAATTAATTTATTATTAAAATTTTAAATATAAAAAAATAATTTTAATAAATAATTTTTTTTTTATAAAATTAATGATTTTAATTTTAAATTTTTTTTGTTATTATTAAAAATATTTTAAGAGAGTAATGAGAAATTAAAGTCTAAATTCTTATTATCAATTTTTAATTTTATTAATATTAAATAAATTTATATATAAAAATTTTAAAAAAATAATTATGTATTTTTTTTTATCCTTAAAAATTAATTTTTTTTTAATTGAAGTGTGGTGGGGACTTTCTTACTTCTTTTTTTTTTCTTGTCTACTTCTAATCCTCCGTCCGAAACTTTTTTTTTTTTCTTTTTTTCTACTTTTCATCACTGTCACTTCGCCTCCTTTTTTTTACTCTATTCTCCCTTTTTTTTTCTTCCTTGGCCCTTTTCCCTTTTCATTTTTTCCAAAATTTAATTTGTTAATTTTATCTTAAAACCAAAAAACCTAAACCCCCATTTTTTGCAGGTCCTTGAGGGAGCAGTGGCCGACAGGTGGGGGGTGGGAGGTCGCAGACACATAGGGGCCTGGGGTGTCTTTATTCCAATCAAATTAAGTTGTTTTATTATAAAAGTATAGGAGTTTTAGTTAGCCGCAAAAAAATAAAAAATTGTCAAAAAAGAAAATTATTAAATCTCTCAAATAACCAAAAAAAATTTTAGTATGAAATAAAAATTAACCCTCGACATTTAAAAAGGAGAAAGTTAAGACTTTGTTAATTATTTGTTATTTATTGTTAATTTTGTTTTAATTCCTTTTCTTTTTTTTCTTTTTTTTATATTTTTTTTTTTTTTGTTTTTTCTCTTTTTTGTTTTAGCGGACTCTTTTAGTTTTATTTCTTTTTTTATTAATTTCCCTTTCTGTTCTAATCGCTATATTTGGAGCTGGTCCCGTGTTTTTGTTTTCTTCCGAAAGCATTTGGCAATGTAAGTCGAAAAGGTACCTCCTCCGGCTGGTGGATGTGAATTCACCGCATTACGTTTGTTGG
>JABUQX010131030.1:12500-15000 GCA_015478945.1 Trachelipus rathkii | reverse complement strand
TTGGGGGAATTTTGAGTTACAGTTAATTTGACCAAGCCCTATTGGTTGCTTTGTGGATTTGCAATAAGCTTGTTTGGGGGGGTTAGGAGGGGTTGACCTGGGCAGTCTGGACAGGCCCGTGTGGCTGTGGTTCTTACTGGTGTTCTATATTCTTTTTAATGTCTTAATGTCATCAAATAAATTATTAATTATGGAGGCTTCTCCGTTGTCATGCTGCCAGAAGATAAATTAAAGATAAAATGTTTATTTTTCATATTTAGAGAGATTAGATAGATAATTGTTTACGATGAGCCATATATATAATAATATTATATATATATATATATATATATATATATATATATATATATATATATATATATATATATATATATATAATATATATATATATATTATATATATATATATAACTAGCCAAAATAACTAAGATCAGTGAAACGAGGAAAAGATTCGAAAATATGAACTATTTAAAAAAAAAAATAATTGATAATTTTGTGTATTGAATTTTAAGAAGGTAAGCCCCCAAAACGCCTTGAAAATTGTTTCATGAGAAAAAGAATGAATTCTTTTCATTTCGGGTTTTTAGCACGATTAAGGTTAAAAAATTAATGTTTTTTGGGGTTTTTTATAGGTGTTTTGTGTAAAATATACGGTTCCGAATTGAGTTTTGCTTTCATATATAGATTTTGTGTATACCTAACAAAACATATCATCACATGAACTTAGAGGACAGTAAAATGCATCCTAACCAATGTTGATCGAAGATGCATTGAAATGCAACCAAACCTATATTAAGCTACGATGCAGTAAATTTCAAATTTACCTATATGAATCAACTTTGGCGTAACACTGTTTATCTTATTTAAGGGGAGGATTTTTGCAATTCAAGAGATATACCGAATGTCAATTTGCCTCGGGTGCTGTCAAACGTAAGATCCTTAAAAAAGTACGATATTATTAAATAATTACTTTTTTTTTCATTTAAAATTTTTTTTATCCTGCTCATCAACACTCAAATTTATTGTTCCTATCATATAGTAACAAAATATGAAACCAAAGCCAAAAAAAAAAAAAAAAAAAAAAAAACATATTATATATAAAAAAAAAAAAAAAAAAGAAAAATAATAATAATAATAATAATAATAATAATAATAATAATAATAATAATAATAATAATAATAATAATAATAATAATAATAATAATAATAATAATAATAATAATAATAATAATAATTATTATTATTATTATTATTATCATTATTAACATTATTATCATTATCATTATTTTTATTATTATTATTAATATTATTATTATTATTATTATTATTATTATTATTATTATTATTATTTATTATTTATTATTATATTATTATTATATATTATAATTATTGATTATTATTTTTATTAATATATATAAATATATATATATGTAATCTATATATATAATATAATATTTTATATATAGTATATATATATAAAATATATATAATATATATATATATATATATTACGCGGTTATATATATATATATATATATATATAATATATATATATATATATATATATTATATATATATTATGATATATATATTATATAATTATATATACGTATTATATATATAATTATATATGATATATATATATTATATATATATATATATAGTATAATTATATATATATAATATATAATATACGTATATATATATATATATATATATATATATTATTATATATATTATATATATATATATATATATATAATATATATATATATATATAATAATAATAATATAGATATTATATATTATATAATATAATATATATTTACTTATATATTATATATATATATATATATATATATATATATTATATATATATATATATATATATATAGTATATATATAAATATATATATATATATATATAATATATATATATAATATTATAATATATATATATAGTATAATATATAATATATAATTTATATATAATATATATAATATATATAATATAATATATATTATAATATATATATATATAATATTATATATATATATATATATTATATAATATATATAATATTATATATAATATATATATATATATATATATACGGTAATGGTGCTTTGGTTGCTGACCTCGACCTTCGGTTTCAACTGTGATTCTTCCTATTGCCTCAATACTTAGTACTTTCCCTCAGTGATGGAAAGCACGCATATGTCCAACCCCATTTAAAAAAAAAAGTGGAAGCCGCTCTGATTACCTTCTAACTATTCGCCCCTTTAAAGCTTTCACTTGTATTCAATCTAAGATCTTTGAAACCTTCTCAACTCTCACTTCTTAGAACCATCTTGGAAATCTCATTTCCTCTTTCCGTTCGCCCAGTACGGCATTTGCACTCAAGGTCTTACTGGCTAATATTACTTTCCTATTTAACAGAGTTTAGGTTTTACCGCTCTTTTAGGAAAAACTACGGGGAGACTTGCGTGGTGGGGCTTGA
>JABUQX010131029.1:20000-40406 GCA_015478945.1 Trachelipus rathkii | reverse complement strand
GTAGATTGTATCATTCTGATTTCAGTGTAAATTTTGTTCCATATATTGGTATTTAATCGTAAAAATTTATTATAATACATATATAAAAAAAATATCGATATCATTATATCGATTACATTATATTGATATAATTATATCGATATTGAATCCATTCAATCCATATTGCTCACTTGATGGTATGTATATTATATTTTGATTTCAGTGTAAATTTTATTTCATATATAAGTATTTAACCGTCAAATTTATCATAATTTATATAAAAAAAAAATATCAATATCAGTATATCGATTACATTATATTGATATTGTTAAATCGATAGTGAACCCACTCAACCCATATTGCTCAATGTTATATAATTTTGATTGCAAGGTAAATTTTATTTCATATTTCCATTTTAATACGACCTTTATTTTAATGAAAAGTATAGTAATACAAACATTAATAAACTAATATTAATATAATAATAATGTGCGATATGAGGAGTTCGTCGTTAAGAAACTATGGCGTTTTCGACTCATATAAGTTATAACTAACTGTTTGTAGAAAAAATTAGAAAAGGTAGCACATGAATGAATCATATTTACTATAATATTTTAGCACTTTCATATATATATATATATATATATATATATATATATATATATATATATATATATATATATATATATATATATATATATATATATATATATATATATATATATATATATATATATATATATATATATATATATATATATATATATACCTTCATCTATATATAAGCATATATATATATATATATATATATATATATATGAGGGTTCTCTTTACAAAAATAAAAATAAAAGAAAAATTATAATAAAGATAAACTTTAAAATAGTTTAATATTCAAGCTCAATCAAGCTCAAGACAGATTTGTGAGCAATGCTACCAAATCTTTAATCCATGTCTATAGTTCTAAATATTCTGAGAATGTAACTTAATAAAAAAATTTATTTTAACCTCATCAACTGAAGATAAATGGGTATACCCTTTAGAATTTACTTAAGATTGGGAAGTAAAAGGACAAGATCAACGTTTATCTTCTCTCTTCTTCTCTCTCTTCTCTCTTCTTCTCTCTCTCTCTCTCTCTCTCTCTTCTCTCTCTCTCTCAGCTTAGTACTAATAAGAAGACGTGGTGTCCTGTAGGAATTTTTTCTATAGTTTTCAAACTGTCACGATAAAAATAACATCTTTTAATCTTTCAGGCATCGTCAATCTGCTCATACATCTGTTCTTCCCCAAATTTTCTTTCCTATCCTTAATTAACAGAGAGAGAGAGAGAGAGAGAGAGAGAGAGAGAGAGAGAGAGAGAGAGAGAGAGAGAGAGAGAGAGAGAGAGGAATATTTGCAAAAATCTCAATTCTCCTAATTTTATCACAATTCATCAGAATGGTTTCCGTAAGTAACTTTTGACTTGCTGACTCAAACTCTCTCTTTTGATATCTATTATTCTCTCAGGAACCTTACTGCTCTATAACTGCTGTTTTATAATTAATAGTGGTGTTCCTCAGAGTTCTATTTTAACCCTCACACTCTTTCTTCGTCCCATTAATGACATCCTTGTTGCTACATCAACATGTCAACTCTTACCTCGAAAATACCATCTTACATTTCCCATTTTATTTTGAAAAGCAACCTATCTATAGCAGTCACGTGTTTGGAATATATATATATATATATATATATATATATATATATATATATATATATATATATATATATATATATATATATATATATATATATATATATATATATATATATATATATATATATATATATATATATATATATATATGCTCTGAGTTTTTTTTCTCTCAGTTTTTTTTTTTTTGTTTTGTTTTTTAACATATTGCTAGTATATGATACTAATAATGAATTTAAGTGGTGACGGACATGATTCAAAGTCAGAAATATTATAAATATTTTTTTAAAAATCACATTTATATAAATATTTTTTTCAAAAACGAAATATCTCGAAAAGTACGATACTTACAGAAAAACCAATTACAGATTTGGAATCAGCATATAAAGCTTATTACAAAAATGTAAAAACAAAAAGTAAAAAAAAAAAAAATAAAAAAATATTAGGGGGCCTGAGCCGACGGGGAACACATGAGAGTAGGGACGTTTTCCATACCCCCGTAGGGGAGGGGCGAGGAACCCCGCGACACCCAAATGTTCAAATATATACCAAATAAAAAAAAAAATATTTATATATATATATATATATATATATATATATATATATATATATATATATATATATATATATATATATATATATATATATATATATATATATATATATATATATATATATATATATATATATATATATATAAATATATATATATATATATATATATATATATAATAATAATAATAATAATAATAATAATAATAATAATAATAATAATAATAATAATAATAATAATAATAATAATAATAATAATAATAATAATAATAATAATAATAATAATAATAATACCACCAGAGGATGATTGATCTGTTTTGCTGTGAATACCTGAGAATGAAAATGTAAGTTATGAGTGATGGTATTCTTAAGAGTCAAATGGTAAATGAAGGAAATTGTTAAGTTGTGGATTTGAAAGAGTGATTTTCGACATACAATGTAACGGGGTACATTTGAGTGGTTCATGTGGCTTCAAAGTGGTTCTGTTTTTCTTATTTTCTGCAAGTATTACATATATTCTTGAGTTTTGTGAAGTGTTTGAAAGTTTATTAAAATCTTTTGGTCACTTTTGTTGTGAGAAACAATAAATCTATTTTAAATCAAAGAAATTTTTTTTTATATATAAGAATGCACAGCACGGGTTAACCTGTGCTCCGTTGGTCACTTGTGACCTTGTTTATCCTTTCATTAAGGTCCGCGAGCATAAATAGTCCAGAAAATATTTGCAAAAAATAGATATGTTTACTACCGCAAAATAGGTTGCAGCAACACCTGCGCCGCCTAGAGGTTAAGCAAGAAATCTCAGCTTCTCGACTAGTACATTTTTGTATTACAATTAAATTTGTTTATAAATGCAGTTGGATCGTTTGTTTACAAGACCTCTGAGTTTGCAGAAGAAAGTTCTTATGTACCGGGGTCGAATTCCGAAATAAATCTCGAAGAAAATATCATCAAGTCAAAAATATAAGATTCACATTATAGTAAAATGCAAGAATCAACACTCCAATAGTCCTAAATGCGTTTATTCAAACAAATTTTCCCCTAGAGGCTGCTTCTAAATTCAAGTCTAAAAGCTGTACATAAAACTTGTCTTTTGCATGGTGTACCACGTATACCAGGTGTACCACAATTTTATGTTATCTCATGACTTCCAAAAGGTTGAGCAGTCCTTGTAAAAATGAAGAATGACGACTCTGTGGTGTTGGGGCTTATCTTCAGGATACTCATTCAGCATTAGGGTCATTAATTTTTGGAATGGTTTACTGATGGAAGCTGTTGGTTGTGTTCACTTGCAACATTTTAGATAGAAATGGATAGGTATATGGATGGTCTGGGTATCAGATAGTGTATCAAAACTAAACTTAATTTTGAAAGTTTGGTAGTTAGGTTTAAAGTTAGCCTAAATCATGCACGCGGTAAAGATAACTATTATCTAATCAAAATGACCACCAATATACAATTAGTATATAGCTGTAGTGTTAGTTTTGTGGAAGTTGCGTATGTATTAGCTTTCACTTTGAGAATTATATTATTAACAAAACTTTAGGTGCGATTGTTTGCCCTGGCATATTTAGTCCATATATTGTATAATTTGATTTGATATATATATATATATATATATATATATATATATATATATATATATATATATATATATATATATATATATATATATATATATATATATATATATATATATATATATATATATATATATATGTATATATATTGCATGCTGCTTGCGTATTTGGATTGGCAAATTATGTGCTTAAGTATGACTTGGAAAATCTCTCGAGCCCCATGTGGCTTCTTACTTTATCTATTTTTTTCCCTCGTTCTCTATGTTTTACTGTCTCCAAGGTTATTCAACTTCTTTATGTTTATAGTTATATGTGTGTACAATTAAGGTTAAATGGGTAAGTAACATTTTGTAGCGTGAGAAATAAATAGGTTTCTAGGGACCGATAAGAGTTGTTTGTTGTTTTCTGGGAAAAACTTGCAATTTTATTATAATATGATTCATTCAAGAAGATTTAAAGTATAAATATATTTGCAAGAATAATATAAACAAGAAATTTGCGTCGAAAATATGCTATATCTCTCCATAAAATCAAACAAGGTGCAAAGCTTGCATTTTAGGCAATATACTTTTTAGTTTTTAGTCTGTTTAAATGGAACTGCAGTCTTATTCATTTCCAAAAACCCTAATGAACTACCAATTTCAAGCTATAGGAAATATTCCAAAAAATTTCTAGCAAAATATTTACGAAACTATTGATATAGGTCCCTGCAATGATATATTTGCAAGTAAATAATAATTTATCTAAGCTCATAGGGTAGGAAGCACTTGCCTCCTTAAGTTTCGCAATGAAAAAGATTTCTGAAAATCTCTAAGCAATGAAAATGAAAATAATTAGAGAGTGGTTAATTGTCCTTTATTTAAAAAATTTTCCTGTTAAGAAATTAAAAATTAATTACTACTACTACTACTACTACTACTACTACTACTACTACTACTACTACGTTTCCTGAAAAAAGCCGAATTTTGTGGAACCACCTTTATTTTGAAGTATTCAACAGAATTTTCAGTGTTAAATGAACGAGAGATGTTTACTCTAAAATTTCTGGAGCATTAAGCAATATTACAGGATCTCCAAGAGCATTACAAATTCCTGCCAGATGTCCAAGGCAACATCCCTGATACAATAAATAACAAAACCGGTCACATTTTTAGATTTCGTTTGAACATATCTGAGAATTTGATCCCCCCATTTTAAATGATCAGGTTAATTAAGTAGTTAAATGGACAGGATACTTTTATTTTCTTATGTCATTCCTGATAATTAGTTGGCAATATGTTTGTTCAAGAAACGTTCACAAATCCCTACGGCATGTCCAAGAATATTCTCAGGTATACAACAGCGACATTCAGTTCGTACATTCTCGAACAATGTGAACACGAATTGGTGTTTAAAAAAAGCAAAATCGGAGAGCTTTTCCTAAGAAATTCTCAGATGACAGTTTGTCTATGGGTATTTAAACTATAATATAATAATATATATATATATATTATATATATATAATATATATATATATATAGATATATATAAATATAAATATAATATATATAATATATCATGTATGATGTGTATGTATGTATGTAGGTACTGTATGTATGTATGTTATATATTTATATGTATGTATTTATGTATGTAGTATTATGTATGTATTATGTATTATGTATGTGTTATTAGTATGTATGTATGTATGTATGTATGTATGTATGTATGTATGTATCAATGTAGGTATATGGCGCATCCTCTGACAAATCAGGAGGAAAATGGAAAGTTGCACCAGACCCTCACCGAAACTTATTAAATAGTCATCTTAGCACAACATCAGTTTCCCGAAAATTTGAGGTCCTTACAGGGATGGGGGAGAAACGCCACCCCTAATTTCGGTTCTACTTAAGATAGAGTAAAAATTCAAAATGCATTTTAAAGGGAAATAATATTTCTGCCCAAGTGTATAGAATGTAAAAATGTAAATGTTATATTAAAATTATAATAATTTTCAAGGTGTTGAAATAAAAAACTTCATCTCCAACTCCCTCTCCCCTTCCCCTTCCCCTTAGGTGTGAAAAGAATTGATAAAATGAGGAACGAACGCATTCGGGAGTTGTGGTGTGAAGAAAGGAGTAAATGAGAGAATAAATGAAAGAACATTGAGGTGTTTGGTTATGTGGAAAGGACGGATGATAGTCGGTTGGTTAAACGGATGTATAGTGGTGAGTGTGCTGGAAATCGAAGGGTTGTGAAGATAAAGTGGATTTAATCAGGAAAGGAATGCCTGGAGGAGAGGAATGCAAGTTTGGCAGAGTCGAGAAGAAAGGTGCATAATAGGAGCTTAAGGCGGGGTTTTGTGATTGGGTATGGTTGTGGCCGACCTCTGGAAAGGGATGAACCCTACAATTGACAAGATGCCATTAGTGAGGGTTTTTTTCCTCGCTGTCGCGGGTCCTCAGTGAGTGAAGAAAGAGCTCTTAACGTTGGATTTTTTGACTGCGGACGAGTTCTCACTAAGAGGTATAAAGAGGCGGTAATGCTGAACTTTCTTTTCGATTTGCGTCATATTCTTCTACTACTTTTTTGTTTCCAGTGCATGTGTCGCACCTCACCCCCAGTCCTGGGGAGAGAAGGCAGGTGATGATGATGATGTTGATAATGATGCTGATGCTGGTTGATAATATAATATATTATATATTATATATAATATATATAATATATATATATTATAATATATATATATATATATATATATATATATAATATATATATATATATTATAAATTATATGTATAATATATAAATTATTATAATTTATATATATATATATAATATATATATAACATTTAATATATTATATATATATATATATATATAATATATAGATATATTATATATATATATATATATATATATATATATATAGTCATATATATAATTATACATAATATTATATATATAATTCATAATATATATATTATAATATTAGAGTATATTATAATTATATAATATATATTTATTATAATATATATATATATATATATAATATATACATATTAAAATATTATATTATATATATATATAATAATATATATTATTTATAATATATATATATATATATATATATATATATTATATATAATATTAATATATATATTATAATATATATATATATATTTTAAAAATTATTTATATATATATATAGATTATTATATATATTAAGTTATATATTTTATATATATATATATATATGATATATTATATATTATATAATACTATATATTATATATATATATAGGATATATATATAGATATATATATGTAGAACAGTCTAAATTTCAGTAGGTAATTTTTAATAATAATTATTATTACTAATAGTGTATTATTGTAATTAGATATTATATATAATATATTTATTTATATATATATATAATTATTAATATATATATTATAATAAGTTATTTAATTATATATATAATATATATATTAGTATTTATATATAAAATCTAAAATAGATAACCTTTTATATTAGGATATATATGTAGGTAATGATGTAAATTAGACATTTATATATATATATATAATATATAATATTATATAATATATAAAGTAATATAATATATATATATATATTATATATTATAATAAATATATAGTATATATATATATATAATATAATATATAATATATATATATATTATATATAATATAAGTATATATATTATATGTATATAATATTATATATAAATATATTAACTATATATATATATATATATATATATATACTTATATATATATATATATTTATATATATATATAACATACAATAATATAATTAATATAGTATAGTACTATGTAATATATATATATATTTATATATATATAATATATATAACTATATATATATAAAATTATAGTTATATATATATATATGATAATATATATAATAAATATATATATAATATAGTATATATAATTATATATAATATTAATATATAATAAATAATATATATATATATATATATATATAATATATTATCAATATATATATATTATATATAATTATATATATAGTATATACTAATATATATACTATAGTATATATTATATATATATCATATATATACTATATAATATACTATAATATATATATTATATATATAATATTATATAATAAATATATATATATATATATATATATATATATATATATATAATATATTATATTATATATATATATATTATATATATATATTATATATATATATAATATATTCTTTTATTATTATTTTTTTATATATATATTTAGATATATATATTTATAATATACTATATACGATATATATATATATATATAATACCAAGATATAAACCAATTTAAACGTATACTTTATATACAAATTTGATTAAACATCTTGTAGTAATAAATAATTAAAGTAAATAATGCTGTGAAAACGAAATAATATACAAATAAATAGCGAAATAATAAAAATGGTAAAAAATAATAAAAAGTGGAAGATATTGTTAAGCAATGATATATAACTATATATAATATATATATATATAATATATTATATATGATTATATATATAGATATATATATATTATTATATATATTAGTGATGGATATATATGACAAAGGCTTATATATATATATTATTATAATTATATAATTATCTATTGTATATATATATATATATTAGAGAAAAAATAAATCAATTATTTCATCTTCGATTCCCTTCCGTCATTGGTCCCGACACCCTGAGTTACATTGAAACTTTTTTTTCCCTCCATATTTATCGTTTTGATCGTCCGTCCCCCAATTTGTTCGTGTATAAAATTAAATTGAAAATTGGGGTTTATAGGATTTTTTTTTCGTCTTTTCGGGATACCAAAAATAGGAGAGGGGGAAATCGACATGGCAAACATACCACATAGTCAAATTGTCTCTGAGTATTCACTAAGTCACTATTCAGTTATTTCAGGGCAAGACTTGCAGTCCACTCGAGGACCAGCCTGATTCCTGATTACGTTGTAGCTCTATGGAGTGGGTTCAGTTCAGTATGTGAGAAAACGAAATAAAAAAAAATGCCTATAATACAAGAAAATACCTTATATCCCTATAAAACACGAGACAGAGACATAACCTGGTATAGAGAGACTTTGCATTGGTGAGCGAGTATATCATACGAGTACCGAATAGGTTTAATCATCTACTCGCGATTACTGAATTGAGCTTGCTTTTATAAATACTATAATTTAAATCTAGATATTAATATGATTTTAAATATAATAGCCCATTACTAAAAGTTAAGTAATTTTGGAGAATTTTTGATTTCACTCCGCCCGGTACATCACTAAAGCTTTTTCTTTATGATAATCAATGTTCATCTGAAGCAGTACAACATAGAACTGTGTAAGATAAAATTTCCCATTTAATACTAAATTTAATTAGATTTCGTTAAGCATCCATACAGTCCAGAAAGTCGTTCCAGATATCATGTTTGTACACCATTCCCAATTATAAATTAGATGTTCGGTTGCTAGATTCAAATTTATTTTGCTACTTAAATAGGAAAATCTATATTGAAGATTCCTAGCTTCTAATGATACTTAATAGCTATGTTTTTAATTTTATACAGAAAAAAAGCGTATTTTTATGATTATTGGTTTAATTTTGACATTTCTTCACTCGTCAACAAAAAGTCAAAAACACCCCCCAGTTCCTCAAGATCCAACATCAACGAACTTCTAGCAACAACTTCAGTCTTCAACCTCTTGAGTTGGAAACTTGGAAAGTTGGGAAAGACCTTGAAGAAGTGAAGATCCTTTTTCCATTTCTACCACATTTTCTTCTGTACATAGGTCTGATTCAAATCAACTATAAATTAAAAGCTTTTCTCTCTCTCTCTCTCTCTCTCTCTCTCTCTCTCTCTCTCTCTCTCTCTCTCTCTCCTCTCTCTCTCTCTCCTCCTCTCTACTCCTCTCTCTCTCTCTCTCTCTCTCTTCACTCTACTTCTATAAATTAATATATATATAATATATATATATATATATTAATATAATATATTATAATATATATATATAATATATATATAATTAAATATATATATATATATATATATATAATATAATATATAGTTATAGAGCAATACTTTCTTCAACATTCTAATATATAAATTATAAAATATGCTTTTCTTTATATAATGATATGTTCTATTAACTTTTTGATTTCTATATTAATATATTATATATTAGTAATATATATATAATATATATGGACAAAGTTACTTAACGGACACACGGAACGGGACATCACTATCACTATTATATATAATATATATATTATATATAAATATATATATTATACCTATTATATATATATATATATATATTATATCAATATATATATATAATATATATAATATTATAAAATATATATATTATAATATATAGCTAGGATTAGTATAAAAAACCGTTAATATCTGATGAAATACCTAACAAGCATGCTCATTGTTTAAGACAGCAAAGTTAAATCTATTAACAACATCAAATTTACCTGCCGTTTGTAAAATAAAAAAACATCGTACATCCCATATAAACCACTTGTTATTTTTTTTATTTTTTATTTATATTATTTTAATTATTTTTGTCTTTTTTCATTAACTGAAATTTCATTGTAGAAGAAAGATGTATTCGATAATAGTTTAGTGTAGCTATCGTTGTTTTTAAACTATGTGCGTCGCCTAATCTGGAGGAGTATAATATATATTATAATATTAAATATATATATATAAATAATATATAAAATATATTATTTATATAAATATATATATATATATATATTATATATATATTATAATATATATATATATATTATATATATATATATATATATAATTGATTATAAATATCAAATTATTAAACGGTATTTATAAAATATCGAAATATTCGATATACGAATATCGATATGTTTCTGGCTAAGATAATATCGAAGGCGATATGATATTTGTTTTAAAAATACAAGAATCGATATTTATCGATATTTTTTAGATATCGGGTATCCCTAATCTTTTATAATTTTAATATTATATACTATATATATATATATATATATATATATGTATATATATAATATATTATATATATATATATATAATAAATTATAGTATATATATAAATGTAGTGCACACATGTTTCTCATAATTCATAGATGAATACATCCGCTATCCGCAAAAAATATGCGGATGCGGTTTGCGATGCGGATATGTGAAAAAAGATGCGGATTGCCGGTTATCCGCCTTACACCTCTTAATATATATATATATTATATTAATTATATATATATTATATAATATATATTAAATATATATATATATAATATATATATATATATTGATATATATATATAATATATATAATATATTTATATTAATATTATATGATAATATATATTATATATATAATAGTAGTTTCATGGCGGCAGATAAATTGTTTTTTGTTTTAAAAAATAGGTATAAAGAGAAATCTATATATTAAATGAAAAAAAAAAAAAGCTAATACAAGAACGTATTTTATACCCACAAACATCTATTTTTAGTTACTTTTTAATTCTTTCATTTTATTTAGCACTGAAAATCCCGTTTCTCTTCTTCTAATGCAAAATGAAAACGTTTTTTTTGTTACTTTTACTAAATTTATAATATTTTTCAAAATTTCGTATCTTTACTTCAGACAGCATCTTTAAACTTAATTGTTATCAGTATACATATATATATCCAACCAATATTAATGTGAGAAAAAATAAAAAAGTAAGATAAATCTATCGCCGCTATGAAACATCATAAGCGTCCATAATAATAGGATTACTAAACTGTTATGTTTTTACGACTCCGTCAGGTTTGATTTTTTTTTGTTTTTTTTTTAATATCATTTTCATTAAGTATATGATACTCAAACATCAATTTTAAGGTGATGAGAAAAACATAATCAAAATAATATATTATAAGGACCACGTTACGTTTTACGGACGTCCTGTCAGTTTTAATTTCTTATTTTTTTATTATTTTAAATACTCAGATAGGAATTACCCAAGGGTAAAACAAAACCACACAAAGAATGGCATAGAGGATTCAGGTGAGAGGGTGTGTTCTCGCTGAGTACTTATCTTCGGATATTATATATATATATTATATATATATATATACTATATATATAATAGGGAACGACAGGGTATACAGGGGTAGACTATATTTTTATCCTCCCCTACCTTACATGAGGGAGGGTCTCTACGAAACACCTCGTCACTTTCCCTCTTTATTGGTCACTTTTGATATATATATATATATATATATAGTGTGATAGGTTAATATGTCGCATAGGTAGTGATGTGCGTTTCCTTCCACTCACTCCCCTACGGGGTAGTAGTATGGAAAAACGTTCCCCCCCCTCACTGTGTTCCCACGTCGGCTCGTAATAACACCCCTATATAATTAATGCCGTAGAAACCTTTAATACAAATAATATATTATATAATATATATAATATATATACTAATATATGTCCCAGCACCTAATATACCCCATCCCCAAAAAGAATATTGCCCAATTTTTCGTTAATTTTTCTATTTTTTTGTGAGTATTTTTTATTTTTTTTTACATTTTTCTAAACCAAAATATTTCACAATGGATTCCTAAAAAAAATTGTATTTCCATTTCTCCTGGTGTAAGCTTTTTGTTTTCTTCGAGATATGATTTTTTTTTTTTTTTTTTTTTTTTTTTCAGATTTTTTCCTCGTGTAAAATTTTCTCAGGATTCCATACAATGATTCCTTTTATTTATTTTCCGTGTTATTTTAGCCTGTTAGTTAGGTACGTTTTGAGATATGGGGTAATTTGTGGCCCCCTACTCCTCTCTTTCTGAGAAGCTGGCCATTATATATATATAATACTAGACTATTTGTCCCTAGATCATAACCAATAATTATATATTGATTATAAATAATTATATTATAAATAAGAATTCGCATGCGGCTCAACTTCAGCGAATATGTATACTGTTTTTTCTTTTTCCCATTATAATAATTTAAATATAAATTAAAGAATAGTTATAGGATTATAATAATTCATGAAGTACCGTAATATATAGTATAGTAGTAAAAATAATATTATATCATATATTATATATAGTATATAAGATAAACTATTATATAAGTATAATATTATATATATATACTAATTATACTAATATTATATGTATATATATTATATTAAAATAATATAAATATTAATAATATATATAATTTTTTAATAAATAAAATATATTAATATATCGTATTGTATATAAAAAAAATAGTTTAAATATTATTAGTATATATATAATATATAATTATATATATATAAAATATTTTATATATATTTATAATATATATTAGGTATATATATAATATTAGGTATAATATATATTAGTATTATATGAATATATATAATATATAATATAAGTATAACTATATATATAAATATATATTACATATATATACTTATATATATATTAATATAAATACTATATATAATATTATATTATATATATATCTATATATAATATATTTAATAATTATATATATTCATAAAGAATTTGTAATTTACCCAGAGGGTATTGTATCACCCGCGTCGATTTTTATGATAAGATCACAGAGATTATACTCTAGAAAAAAAAATAATAATTGAGAAGAATAGTTGAAACGAAAAATATTGTACGTCTCTCTTTAGGAAAAGAAGATTACAGCGCCTCTCAAAGAAATTTAAGTGTATAAATAAAATTATATCCCATTTAACCCCTTATCAATATTTTATCGATCCAGGATTTAATAGGTTACTCATTTTTCATAGGCCCTCTTAAGTTCAGTTATGATAAGTTTTATTGTTATTAGTTTTATAACACAGATAAAAATCTATATGTAGAATTTAACAATCTAATCAAAAACCTAAACTATATAGTATAGATGGCCCTTAAAACGAGCCATCACACGTAGGATCTCTACTAATAGTTATTTTTGTATACATAAGATATAGAAACATAACAAACTCCGAGTGTCTGTAGAAAACCTTAAATTTGTTCTAACTTCTTCAGTAGGGCATTTGCCTAATCTTTTTTCTATTCACTAAGGAGTACTGTAACTCCGATTCGCTTATCACTTATTCTTTCATAATTATTCATTTTAATCCTTGTATTAAATCTAATAATTACTATTTATTAAAAAGAATAACCGTTTTCTATTTTAAATATTTTAATAAAGAATTTCTAATCCAGGTGCATTTTTTTTCAATTAATTCTTTAATGCTACGCATGTAAATTCTATTTTTTATTTTTCTCTAATACAAAGTCAATATATCGTAATTCAGGATCCTAAGTATTCTTTTATATTATTTTTAGAAGTTAATTTATCCATTTGTATTATTCATTATAAAAATCGTGGTTAATAATATTTAGTTGTTACGATAACCACGTTATCTATCTAATTGGTAACAATACCAAATTATTATATTATTTAATATATATATATTTATATAATATATATAATATATAATTTATTATAAGTAAATTATATTATTAATTAATATATATAATTATTATATATTATATAAGTATTATAAAATTAATATTATTAAATTATAATTAATTAAATAATATATATGAAAAAATTAATTAATTAATTTATTATAATTAATTTAATTATATTTATATTATTATTAACCATCTATTCATTAGGACCTTTTCTGTTTTATCACTCATTATCCATGGTCAGATTTTTGAATTATTTTTTATTTTAGTTTTTATTTTTATGTTAAATTATATATTGCATTATTAATTTACCTAATTAGTGTGATTCCAACAATATTGAATTTACAGATGGAATTTAAGGCATGATATTATAAAATTCATTTTATATATTAGACCTATGTTATCTGTTATTTATCGGATCTATTATTAAAACTGTTAACTCTTTAATTATCATCCCTTATTTATTTTTTTTTTTAACCTTAATAGAGTGAATACCACACATTGATTAGTGTTAAACCGCTGAATATAGTGATTTGATATGTATTAGTGTCGGAAGTGTATATGAGTGTGCTTTCTCCCTCCTATTACACTTCCGGGTATTATTATTATGTGTGACGGAAAACGGACAGGAGTTAATTAGGACTATTTCACCCCTCCGCCGTGAATGTGAGGTTCTATCCGGATATATAACCCTCGCTCTTTATGGTATTATTTGATTATTGATTGTACTGCTTATGGTTTCATTATGATTATCGTTCATCTAACTCCTCTCAACCATATCGGCATTGTTATGGACACAAATATCGCTCTCCCCCATTCTGTATCACCCCCGGTCGCTCGAGACTCTCCCAAAATTTAATATAATATTTTTTTTTCAATTATATTAATGTGTTATTATTTATATATATTAATATTTATTTTATTTATAATTTATTTTTATTTTATTCTTATTTGTTAATAAACATTTATTATATCAGTCTTGATTCCCATAATATAATTAAATATTATATGTAATTTATTTCTGTGTAATGTGAGTTATTTATACAGGTAACTTTTTTAAGATTATAATCCAGTTTATTAATACCTGATTATATGAAATAATATAAAATAATAGTGAGTTGTTTATTTATTTTATTATTATTTTGGTTTTTTAGTTTATTTTATTTTTTTTACATTGAATTGATAATAAGCCTGTTATTATTATATACGCTGATTTCCAAATATCTAATTATGGTAAATTTCTGTATTAGTTGTCGTACTTTCGAATTAGGATTTTATTTTCAATTTTTAAAACCAAAATTATTTATATGATAATAATAATAATACTTTTTAAAAAGAGTATTTTAGACCACCTCTATTTTAAAACTTATTTGAATCATGGTCCTATTGACGCAATGCTTGAAATGATTTTCATTGTTGGTAGCCATTATTCAGTAGCAATATATTATAATAATAAAAAACATAAAATAAAAGAAATTTCAAAATACTGAATCCTATGTGAATTTGAAAGTATCAGATAATGAAGGATTTCCATATTATTATATATTTATAATTATTTTAATTATATTATCTATTAACTATTTATAACCAATATAAATAAAATTTTAAATAAAGTTATTAAAAATAATTATTAAGCTTTAATTATTAAATTATATCATTATTATAATTTACTTATATAATATACATTATATATTAAATTATAAATAGTTTATATAAATTATTAAGTATTATATAGATGTGTAATTCCATGTATTATATTCTCCATGAGTATACTTATATGTGAAATTATATAGGGCATACATCTCCTTTTTAAAAACTGGTAGTTTATCATACCACCAAAATATGTTCCAAAATAACTCATCACATATATCAGCTATAGAAATATATACATACTATGATTTCAGCTCAGTCAGAATGTCTACGTATTTAAGATATAGCTAAACATTATCTCAATAGAAAGATTCGCTAAAAAGTTTTCCAACATATTGCTTGTCTTTAAAGTTTATTTTATCTATTGTTATAATTTAAATATATGTGATTTTAATTATTTATATTCTTATTATAGTTATTCCTTTCATATGAATCCCTAAAACATCATTTTTAAGGGAGGGCTCTGAATAGACTCGCTACTAGACTTCAATTATTGTTCCACAAGTCAAGTGGAATACATATGTAAGTATGCAGGTGACGCCATTATACTATTATTATAGAACCATCTGTATACTCTTTCATTCATAAAATATATAATTATCTTTATGTTCTATAAAGCATTATTATTAATCTTTGTAATTATAATTATTGATTAGAGTTATAATTACCAATAATTTAATTAAGAGTGTGTTATTAAAAATATAATAATTATATATAAATATATAGAATGTAATTTATTAATATTTTTATATTATTATATTATTATTATTATTATATTATTATTATCTATAATAATTCAATTTATTATTATTATGTATTTGATTATTATTATTATTAATTCATTCTCTCTCTATTCCATTTCTGATAAATATGCATAAAGCGTATTTGTTATTATTATTATTCTGGTTTATTCGCTATTATTTTTATTATTATCTTTATCTTTGTGGTTTCCGATCGTATTTTCCTCGCAGAATTCAGAGTATCCCAGTCAGAGCGGATCGTACATTGTCGCATACTCATAGTTGCCATATTAGATAAATATATAGGACCCATCCCAGGAATAACTAATAGTACATAAACTTAAACTGTTCTGATAATGTGATATTTAGATTGTCCGGTCATATTTAAATATATGATTATTGAATATAAAAATGAAATATATAAAAATCTATTGTGAATCAATTGTTATGATCTCATAAATGTATATTCAAAATGGTTAATTTCGCAATATACTGAATAAAGAACTTATATGTTTGTAAAGAGGGACTGTTTGCCCAGAAACCAGTATACCTATTATAATAAAAATATGTTATATTTAATTAACATATTTGAGATTGTAATTATTATTATCTTTTTATACATCATTAGTGGTAATTAACTTTATTATCAATTTACGTAACTGCTTATCCTTGCTATTATTAGGTACTATTATTATTATACAGCTGAACTGCTAAAATAATTAATTATTATTTGTCTCCGTATATGTTAAAAATAACAATTTAAAAAATTAATGTAATGATAAAAATTATTATAATATGTTAAAAATGTATTAAAATTAAATATAAAATACATAATATGATATTAATATAATAATTGACATATGAAATCAGCTATTTATAATTTAAGAACCCAACATGGGGCCTACCCTAGACGTCGTCCCAGGTTTCAAACCAACAATTAATTAATAATTAAGAATAAAAATTTAAAAGCCGCAATTGGCCTCTCTAGGAAGTCCCAGTACAATCCATATAAATTATTTAAATTTAAGAGATATTAATCCAAACGAACGCCGCCAGACGTTGTGGTCCTATATCGTAGACTGTCCCCCTAGTCAAACCCATAATTAATTAATAATAAGAATTAATAATAAAAGCTGGGCATTAACCCTTTTAGAATTTCCAGTCAAACCCATAATAAATCGACGAAATAAACACTTTAAAGTAGAGATAGAAATAAGAAGAAAGACGTACCAAAACAGAACATACATAAAAATCGAGGACCAAAACTATTTAGACTGTTTCAGTCAACCAATAAAAAAATTAATAATTAAGAAGCCGCAATTGGCCCCTCTAGAAATGTCTCAGTCAACCAATAATAAATAATAAATATGAATTAATAAATGTGAGCTAGGCCATTTCAAACTGTACCCAGTCAACCAATAATAATTAATAATTAAAAATAATAATTAAGAAGCCGAATTGACCCCTCAGTAATGTCCCAGTCAACGTCATAATACAATAAGAATAAACTTAAGAATCGCATGGTTCTTTTTAGATTTTCCAGTCAAACAATAAAAATTAATAATTAAGAAGCCGCATTGGCCCCTCTAGAATGTCCCAGTCAACCCATAATAAATAATTAATAAGTAAGAATAATAATTAAGAAGCCGTATGGGCCTATTTAAACTGTCCTAGTCAACCAATATAATTAATAATTAAAAATAATAATTAAAAAGCCACATTGACCCCTCTAGAACGTCCCAGTCAACTCATAATAAATAAGAATAATACTTAAGAAGCCGTATGGTCCTTTTTTAGACTGTCCCAGTCAACCAATAAAAATTAATAATTGAGAAGCAGCATTGGCCCCTCTAGAATGTTCCAGTCAACCCATCAAAATTAAGAATTAAGAATAATTTTTAATAATAATTAATGTAATTAATAACTAGTATTTAAAATTAAGAAGCCACATGGGCCTATCTAGACTGTCCCAGTCAACCAACAATAATTAATAATTAAGAATAACAATTAAAAAGCCGCATTGGCTCCTCTAGAACGTTCCAGTCAATCCATAATAATTTATAAAAAATAGTAATAATTCAGAAGCCGCATGGGCTTATCTAGACTGTCCCAATCAACCAAAAATAATTAATAATTAAGAATAATAATTAGGAAGCTGCATTAACCCCTTTAGAATGTCCTGGTCAACCCAAAATAAATAAAAATAATACTTAAGAAGCCGTATGGCCCCCCAAGCCCCCCCCTAAGTACGCCACTGTGTATATATACTTACTTACGTCTTACGTCTTCCCTCAGGGAGGCCTACGGCCGGTCAGCGGAGAAAACATCGATTTCCACGCAGTCCTTTCCAGAAGTATACCATCCTCCATCGGCTGGCGCATCTCGGGCAGTCCATGTCTTCTCAGGGCTCTCTCCACACAATCTTTCCATCTTCCCCTCGGTCTTCCTCTCGGCCTTACTCCCTCCACTCTCCACCACCACCTTCTACTCGCGATTCGTTCTTCCGGCATCCTTACTATGCCCCCACCATCTTTCAGTCTCGCCGAACTATCCTGCTTCACACAGGGCACCACACCAAACTCTCTCCCTAACCCATTCGTTTCTCAGTCTATCTATCATGTCTTTCCAACTATCGTTCTCAACACCTTCATTTCAGCAGCTTCCACCTTTTGTTTTCTCTCTTGTTGTAATGCTCCATGTTTCTGCTCCATATGTCCAAAGGCAGTTCTACTATGCTATCAAATATAACCTTCTTCACCTTTATATCCATCACCCGATCCTTCTGTAATAGGATAAAACAACGCTCTCATTCTTCTTCCGTATTTTTCCATTGCTTGCCTCACTTCCCGTTACACATCGCTCCCTTGCTTGTAATACGCCACCCAGGTAAACAACTGATCCACATTTCTCAATCTTTTATCATCAAGGACGATCTCCACTTCTCCCTTATCCTCTCTCTCCCCACTCTCATTATCACTGTCTTTTCTGTATTCATCTCTAAACCAATCTCCTTCAAATTTCTGTTAAAACTTTCCATGAGTCCTCTCAATACTCCCTCCTCCCAATTCCAACATGCCAAATCATCCGCATACACCATTATATCTCCATCCAGATTCGGGAAATTCCTCTTTACCTTTCTGATTTACTACATCTAAGTACTAAAGCTGCTAAAGAGTAAGGGAGACAGGACACTACCCTTGTCTGACTCCGTCCCACCCTCAAAACCATTTCTCATTACATCCTGTTCTCCCATTAACACTCACCAAACAACTATACAGCTTTTTACTGTCTCCTCAGTCTTTCCCTCCAACTCCGTACACTTCCCCCACATCCTCCAAAGCTGGCTCTGGGGTACCGAGTCTCTTGATAATTTTAACAGGAAGCACTATATAATATTGCTTTGTTTTAATTAAAATTTCTCAGCATCTTCTCCAACACTATCTTAAAGCAAACAACAGATCCGAAGTACTCCTGCCTTTCCTGTACCCATATTGTTCCTCTCCCAAACTGTATCTCCTATCACTCCTCTTAAATCTTTTCTTTCTAAAATCCTTTTCGTACACTTTCCGCTGGATTGCGTCCAAATAAAGCTATTCTCTATAATTGTCCACATATCTCCAGTATCACATGTTTCCCTTGATAAATGGGCAAACAACTATTCTCCCCCATCT
>JABUQX010131029.1:0-12500 GCA_015478945.1 Trachelipus rathkii | reverse complement strand
CAAGTAGGTGATTTATTTATGTTTTCTCCCTTATGTTCTTCGAAACCTCTAGCTACTAAACGTGCTTTAGATATACTTTCCCCCTCTCTCATTTTTCTGCTACAATCCATCTAGTAGATATCAACTTTTGTCCCCTTTATTTACTTCTTCATTAACATCATTATTTTTTTAGATTTCTAGTTCTCTGATTTTAACGTGAAGTACCTCACTCATCTCTTTCATAATTAATTAAAAGAGTTTCTTCTATTTCTTGTCAAATTCTTTGTCAAATTCTTTTTGTTCTCTTAAGTCGATCCACTTAACCTTTCCATTGTCAAGGTTTACAATATTATAATTATTTATCTCTTCATTTTATACTCTTTGCTTTACCAGTTCTACTCTGTATTTTTACCTGAATTTTTCATTATTTTAATTATTCATTGTTTCCATCTTTCTCCGATTTGAACATTTGGTATCTTCTCTTGTCTTTCTACCTCTTCTTCATCCTCTATTTCATCTTGTGTCTCATCTCTTCTAGATATTTCCTCTTTATCTTCTTCCTCCTCATCTTCCTTCATCATCATCTCTTCTTCTCTTCTTCTTCTTCTTCTTCTTCTTCTTCTTCTTCTTCTTCTTCTTCTTCTTCTTCTTCTTCTTCTTCTTCTTCTTCTTCTTCTTCTTCTTCTTCTTCTTCTTCTTCTTCTTTATTCTTCTTCTTCTTCTTTTTCTTCTTCTTTATTCTTCTTCTTCTTCTTCTTCTTTATTCTTCTTCATCTTCTTCTTCCTTTTCTTCTTCTTTATCTTGGGTGTCCTCTAGTTCAGAGTTTTCTTGTTAATTTTCCGTTTTTTCAATTATTATATAAACTCTTGATAATTCCTTTAAAAGTATCTCCATGCTTGACGATAAGCGTTTTTCATTAATTCCTATTATTTTTGCAGGTCCTCTTCATCTTTTCTCATTTTCTCTTTTCTTGTAAACTTTGTCTCCCATTATTGCTTTATTTTGCGTTCCCTAACATTTCTCATCAATGCTCTTTTTATCCCACTATCAAATTCTTGTTTTACATGTATTTCTCTTGCACTTCTCATAGCGGTTAGATTGTCTTCTATGATTTTGCTTTCTAAACCCTCTGTACTTAACTTGGTTATGCTACATTCACTCATTACATTCATGAACTTACGGTTTTGTCCGAAAATAAGTTGATTAGGTGAGTATCCGCCTTGCATCATTAGACTGTTTTTAGATGAGATCGTCCAGTACATTACTAACTCCCAATTGTTTGTGTCTTCTTCTTTAAGTTTCCTATTTCCTTCCTTTATTAGTTCTACCTTTCTTCATATTCTCCCTCTCTCTCCAATTCTCATATTCTACGATTTCCGAAAAAAGAGGATAACCATTCCTTCTGCTCCTACTTGATACTGCTTCTATAGGACCGAATTTTGATTCTTCTTCCATTTCTGGAATTACCATTCTGCTAGCACTGAATTATTAGCTAAATATCTAAGTTGATAGTTTAACCTAATTACCCGAAATACTAGAAATAGAGTTTAATAATGTAAAGTGTTACTTTGTTAGGTAAAGAAGTCGTCAAAAAAAGTGAAAGTATTTTACTAAACAATCAGTCTTAAATATGGCCATAAATAACACAACATTTATAATTCAAATGGACTATTATCCACACAGGCACCATCCAATTTCTGGACAATTGTTCTTGATTTGGTTTTATGATATTTATTGACATAGATAAAAACTATAATTCCCTTTTTATAATGAACTTAATTTACTTAAATCAAATTATATCATAAAATAATCTGAGGTTGTGGGCACTCTTAATTAATTTGTACAAATAATGAATTAAATATTATTATTATTATTATTATTATTATTATTATTATTATTATTATTATTATTATGTGATTATTATTGTTATGTGGTCTGATGGGAGATCTATTTTAATTATTATTATTATTATTATTATTATTATTATTATTATTATTATTATTATTATTATTATTAATATTATTATTATTATTATTATTATTATTATTATTTTAAATTATTATTTTTAATTATATGTTATTATTTTATTTTATTACACTATTTTATGTTGTTATAATTTTTTATAATATTATTATAATTAAAGATTAATTAGAAATTATGTTTTTTATTTTACTATTTAAATTTTCATAAATTATTTGCAAAGATTAATAAAATTGTTTTTAAAGTTGTTCTCAATAACCCTTAATTGGAAAAGAAGACTATTGGTGACTGATGAAATGCATGTGAGGAGAGTGTCGAGTAATCAAAAGGTGATAGTGAATGTATGTCGGTTTGATGGTGCAAAAAGAAATGGGTATTTTTAGGATCGGGTAATTGTTATTGAGAAAGTTGAAGAATGGCAAATCCGCAGTTATGGATGGAAATTAGGTGTTTGGATGGTGTATTGGTGAAATGATCAAGAATGGAGACGGGATTGTGATTGAGTTTATATGGAAGTTGTGATACAAAGCGTTTATGGAGGGTATAGTTTCGAATGATTGGAGAACAGCAATAGTATCCTTATATAAGGGTAAGGAAATAGGGAATTGACTACTAAGGAATTTTTATTGAGCGTTGTACGGAAGATATATGCTGGTATTTTGGTTGAAAGAGTGCGTCGAGTGACTAAGGGACTGATTGGCGAAAAACAAGTTACGTTTAGAAGTGGTTAGAAGGGTTAGGCTGATGGAGAATGGAAGAGAGTGGAGGGTGTTCTGCTCATTGTACGCTGATGATAACTATTTTTGCTTAATATTATTCAAAAATCAAAAAATATAATTTTTTAAATTTGCAAAAATCAGTTCTTATAAATAAATATTTTTCATTAAATGTCTCATTATTATTTCCAATTATTTCAATTGTTAAAAATATTACTTCCATTAATACTTCCAAAATACTTTTTGCTACGATTTTTTTCTCAATCTAGTTTGGTAGCGATTTCAGATTCAGCTTCAAAAACACCCAGGTAGCCAAGACGATCGTAGTTAATGATATATTCGAAGATGGTTCTCTCTCTCTCTCTCTCTCTCTCTCTCTCTCTCTCTCCTCTCTCTCTCCTCTCTCTCTCTTCTCTCTTCTCTCTCTTCTCTCTCTGCTTTGTGATTTTCACAATCTAGTTTGGTAGTGATTTCAGAATCAGTTGCAAAAATAATAACCAAAGAATGATGTGGGCGTAAGTTAATGATATGAAGATGGATGGGTGTCTTCTGCTCTGCCTTCCTCTGTCTCTCTCTCTCTCTCTCTCTCTCTCTCTCTCTCTCCTCTCTCTCTCTCTCTCTCTCTCTCTTTCTCTCTTTATTACGATTTTTTACAATCTAATTTGGTAGCGATTTCAGATTCAGTTGCTACTACATATGATGTGGTTTTAGGCAATAGTTGTTGTTTCCACTTTTTTGAGAAACTTCTAAATCTCATCAGCCTTCTATTGGTCGTATGAAATACTTGTGTGAGCAAGGTCTAAAATGAATTAGGCAGTTAAAATGTGCTTGTGTGCAAGGTGCGTAAGAAAATGCTTAGTGCAGGACAGTTAATCTTAATACATGAGGGCCGTAAATGCAAAAGTGGCTATGAGTCGAAAAATGCTTATTTGCAGGACCGTAAAAAAGCTTAGTACAGGGCCGTTATCATGTTTAGTGTAGGGCAGTTAATGCTTATTACAGGGACGTAAAGATGCTTACTGAAGGGCCGCTAAAAATGTTTAGTGCGGGGCTGTGAAAATGCTTAGTACAGGCAAAGTTTATCCATAATTTTGAGTAAACCTCGTAAGCACAAATGACAAAAACGGTCAAGCATTTACTTTATGTATGTATATGTATTATATATAATATATTATATATATTATATATATATATATATTATTATATATTATATTATATTATTTTATATATATATGTAATAATATAAATGATTATATATATATATAGGAACTTTCGCTTTAAAGTGAATCGATATATATGAACGAGACGATGTAATCGATTGCGATTATTTTCAGGCAATATAGAGCGAAAGGGTTACTCAATAAGTTTTTTAAATTTTTTTAATAAAGGATAAAATGCACATAATTCGCCAAGATGTCAAAGAGTCAGGTTCTCTCGGCCTTCCGGGGCACGGGGTGGACTTCGTCCTTCGTCGTCCCACCGTCGGCTCGAGCCCTTAATAAAAAAAAAAAAAAATGAAACATATTTTAATAAACTTTGACTGATATAAAAGAGCAATCAATGTTGGCAATTTTTCTCTTCTTATTGGATTAGTGAACACGTCACAGTGTATGGTTTAGACGATTAGGGTCAGCGATATTCGATCATGTAACATTCTTTAGAACATCCTTTAAGGGATGGTCCTATTATTATGTTATATATATTATATTTTAATACTATATATATAATTAATATAAATATTATTTATATTATTATATATATATATATATATATATATATAACTTTTTATATATTTAATATATATATAGAATTTATATTTATATAATTATATATAATATATATAATATATATATATATATATATTTATAATATGATATTTATATATATTATAATATAATTATACATCACTGCGATCTCTCTGCAGACAAACTCGGAAGGCTGACAGAACAAACGATAAGAACTTTATGTCAAATACCTATGTTGATATGACGCTTTAGTCAATCCGAACGATGAAGGTACACTAGTTTATGTTGTGGTGACGCGGGTTCGCTAGTTAGGTTACCGAGATTTAGGTACTCAACTTTAATTGTGTTTTGTGCATGCTTACATGTGTGTACGCTTACGTCCTTCGGGAAACACTTGACAATACCTTTACCTTGCCCTCATCGTATGATTCAGTGACAGTCAGGCATCGATTACGAAAGGTCATACACCTTTCCAAGCTCCGATGAGTGGGGTGTACGGTGTCTGTGGGCAGTCCGGAATGAATGAAGAGCGCACTTTGTACCGGGGAGGTTCCACACAGAATCACCCACCCACAATGTTTGCTCATCCTTCATCGCCGCACTTCGTAGATAGATGGAGACCCCATTCTTTCCGGTGCATTGGTGGAAGGACCGCGTAACTATCGAGGACCTCCTGCGTTGAAGGAGGGTCTTGAGAGAGTCGCAACGACCCGTCGACTAGCACACGCGCCATTGCCCATGCCATGGCTCCAGATCAGCCGACCAAGTACGGGCTCATCTGAACAGAGTTAACACTTACAAATAGATAGGGAGAGGGGACCTGTGAGTGGCCTGTCCAAGATCGCCGAACCTCATCGCTTCTTGAATTATTTTTTTGAGCAGGGAAGGAATCACGTCACATGATCATTAATATTAAGTTGTAAAGTATTATTATAGTATTTATTCACTGCGTTTGATCAAATCAGACACAGTGAGGGCATGTTCGGTAGAGTCCGACAGGCATTGGCACGGCGATGTAACGAATGTAATCAGGTCCAGGGCAGACACTTTGAATTCATTATTTTCCCGATAAAATGATTATAAAACAAGCACCATTGGTTTATTTACAAACCTCGGTAAACACATGTTGTTTAACAAAAATCCTTTATTAGTGTTAGCCTCTATCAACCTACGGAGTACCAGATGTACGCAAGCAACACATACATTCATTAGATACCCAAATCTCCGGTTACGGAAGTAAGCGACGCGGTCGAAACAACTCACGTGGTTTACCCTTGATGCGATTCATCCGTAACTTTTGAACAAGACGCGCATACAACATAGCTTATTAAATAAATGATTTCTTTCGTTGTCTTATCAGCCCTCCGGGAGACTTGTTTGTCGCCAGAGGTGTGTGAATCACCTGGTAATATATGATATATATTTATATAATATATTATATAATATATCGGTATATATATATATTATATATATATATATCATATTATTTATAATATATTTATAGTTAGATTTAGTATATATATAAATTATATATATAAAATATATTATATATATAATATAATATATATATATATATATACTCTCATAATATATTTATTATTGTGATATATATATATATATATATATTAATGTATATATTATATATATATACAGTGGCGTATCTAGGGATTGGTGGGCCATGGCCTCCCCCTAAATGTTTCTAGACGCTAAACTTTTAAGTATCAATCTGTTAATAAACATAAAGTGCAGAGGTTTAATTAAGTCATTAATATAATTGTCGTTCAGGAACAATCTCGTAAGTGCTTTAAGTCAAAACTAAACTTTAAAGCCATTCGAGCAGAAAGCAACGTTGATTTCAGCGCAGCATTTTTGAAGAGATTGGTAAGCGTATCTGAGATCTGAGCTGAATATTGAAATTCCTTACCAAGATGAACAAGTTCTAAAAATTCCAACCAGATTCCACTCCGACCCACAGATTATTAATCCCACACAGTGGCGTAACTAAGGGTCATTGCGCCCCCCCCGCGACTTATTTTGTGCGCCCCCTTTAGCAATGGACGGGAGGTGGACTGGGTTTTTGGAACTTAATGCAAAAAAAGCTTTCTTGTCATATCAACGAAAAATCACATAGCACTTACAAAAGAACCAGAGATGTATTACAATGAAAAAGGTTTTATTATATATATATAAATATAATTAATATTTTATATAAATTTTATATTATATTATATAGATTATATATATATATATATATATATATATATGATTCACCTATTATATATATATATATACTTATATATAATATATATATATATATTATATATAAGATTTAGTAAAGTATATATAATATATTATATATATTATATTTATAGATAATATTATAGATTATAATAATCCTATATATTATATAATATTATTTTTATATATTTATTATATTTATATATATTATATATGTATGTATGTAATTATATTATATATTATATTATATATGTTTTAGGTATATATAATTTTATATATAAAAGTTATATAAATTATATATAATTATATACTTATATTTGTGGTCTATGTTATATATATATAAATATATATATATATTTATTATTGTTAATATATAAAGAGATCCGCATTTTTTTAATATTAATTACTGCTATTGGTAAAGTAAAGCAAAAACTTACTAATTAACAATACAACATTTGTCATACTTTTTACTGACTTTAGTCTGTTAAACTTAGTCCCCTTCGCCTCTTTTGCATCACAAAATGTTCGCACTATTTCTCCAAGTCCAGTGCGCGAGCCCGATCGTACTCTATGCTAAGTACAGCCAAATCGCTGAGAGGCATGGGCGCCGGCAGGATGAAATCTAAGGGGGGGGGCCAGATTTTTTTTAATTCGAATTTCAACAAGGAGCATAATATATATATATATATATATATTATATATAATATATTTTATATATATTATAGATATTTATATGTATATATTATATAATACTATTATTTTATATTATATATATATTTATATATATTTATTTATATAATCTATAGTATATTAAAATATATATATAATAAGGTTAGACAATATTGTGGTGTATGTGCTTGAGCAAACATCATATCTATTTAATCGATCTTCAGAAATGATTGACCTTAGGCAAGTTTTAACTCTTCTTAAGGTGCTAAATGATCTTCCAAATTGTGCAAGTCGTTGGTGGATGCGTTGAAGAATTTTTAATTTCTTGGGGTAAAAACAACAGGGAAAAGGCCGCAATGTTTTAGGATCAGTTCAATTATAAAGCCCAACCAAATCGCAGCGCGGAGTCTACTTGCGGTCCTATCTGATTTCTTCGTGATTGACGCTGTGCTGCTCACGTTCCTATCCTATGTTTGGGCTATAGTTTGAAGTGATTCAAATTTTTTTTGTTTTATTCAGATATGGTTAATTTGTGTGTAAATACGATAAATGTGGTATTTCTGTTTTCGTCCGAAATCTGATACTGCAGAACTAATTCATGTGAATTAGGTATCGGTATAAATAGAGACTCTGAAATAACTTCCACAGAAACTCCATGAAAAGTTAGGTCTTTTGCATTTGTTGGACACTATACGTGGCATTGAGAAAATTTATTTAAAATAAAAATTTTCTGTAAGTCCTTAACACTGGTAAAAATTCCTTGAAAACAGACTGCGACATGTTTTTCGTCCTATATATTTGGTTACTATTCTCTAAAACTTTTCAACGGACTGTGAACCTTTCCAGATTTGATAGTTTTAGTTTTAGGAAGATGATTCGTGAACAGGACATACAAAGTAAGAGGGAACTTGGCTGATAAGCTAAAGCATATACATGGAATTTAAGGAGTGTCCTTTTGACTGACGAAGAAACTTGCATGACTAACCCACTTGGGCAACACTACTGAATTGACGCTTTACGATAGGCCGCAACAGAATAAAAGAATGACAGGATAGATGAATCCGCTATTGGTTTAGACGTTGTTGATTAAGTTCCCTTAGTATTGGGACCTGATCTGTATAGGGCTCTAGAATGATCAGCCCCTCATTATCCCCAAATTACACCTTACCAAAGCGGCGAGAAAATATTCATACAACACAATGCCCGAAAGCCACAGTGTACGTTAAAATTTTTACCTCGCAAAAGAAGAAACCTGACATCAAAGGTTAGTCATGAAGAAGGATAATTCGAAATATGTAGGCATTTATTCTGTGAGAATAGTTGAGATGTGAAAAATCTTACTGATATAGAACATGGGGACCAAGTGTCTGCCTGTCTCTTTACCGCAGAAGGAGAACCACACTTTTCTCAGAGGCCAGTTGAGTGATGGACCCATCATTGTGCCGTTGCCTAGGGCGGTGGTAATGGGGAATCTTTCGAAACGAAACAAATATTGGAAAATAACTTACCTTTCCGGTCCCGCGTGCACCCGAGCAGTAGGTGATAAATTTTTGCCGAATCTTGATTATAAGTTCTCATCAGTGCTTTGCCAGGCGCTATTAAGTATAGGTTGTATCAGGCACCCCTTCTTCCAGTCTTTGATGGGAGCGCCAGAAAGCCGTACTAAGTGTAATTTTCGTATGGTTAGGTGAGGAAGTGTAAACACCACTTCATAACATCATGAAAACACTAGAAGACTTTACTCGCACAGTCGGAACTAAGTGATGTAAGAAGACAGCTTCAAATCGTTTTCATCAGCCAATTTGTTTGGCTCTTTTTTGAATAGATTGACTTATTATCAGCTGTTATCTTAAGAGAGTTTTATAGTGGTTAAAAAAGTTTTGTGACTCATGTTTTGAGATAAATAGAGTTTTATTTATTTATTTCTTTTTGCTATTAGTTAACACATATCTGCACGATCTCTTTTTGCTTTACTCTTTTCATTTATTTCAAATATTTTCAGCGATGTTCATACTGGAGATTCTCTTTGGTAAATTTGGAGTCGCATATTCTCCATATCACCAGTACCAATTAAGAAGCTTTCCGTAAAGCGACCTCTAAACGGTAATATTCAACTGAAGAGGAGTTATCAATATTGTAGAGAATTTGCGATCTGATAGGTTTGTTTCAGGAATATTATAACGCAAAACATATTGAAACATAATGCGTTGGGTACAGTTATTAAATTCGTTCATCGAAACTCTGTGTAAAAATTACTTACTGATGTTCATACAGAGTTTAATATATAGAAATAACCATAAAATAAAATATATATCCTTTTTGCCGTGGACATCTTCACACAAATTAACTCTGATTAATAAATCAACTAGAACGAGTAAGGCGTTATAGAACGCGGAAAAGCACTGTTTCAAGGTGCTGCTCCCTCCCCAGACAGTACAATATAGATTGTAGTCTGACTGACTTTGTCTGTATTCTCAGGTATTCGTAAAAGATTTGATGTGCGCAAAGTATATGCTCACTATGTTCACTTCCATCGACAATGGGTTTGTTATCTCACAGCAACTATCCGTAATATACACTTACGGCAAGGTTAATTCGCAGTTTGCGAGCTCTTATTCTCGTGGTGCCTCGACCATTATTGCTGATCGTGATTATTCAGTTGGTAATTTTGCATCGTAAACCTTCCTAACTTGATTGTAATAAAAGTATCTCAGTAAGCACGTAAGATCTAACAGACTATTAAACTTACTACTTGAAATATTTAACATAATATCCGAAAATAAATTATTATATCCTATAAGTATAGTGTATATTATCTGTAGATCAGTTATTATAACTTATTAGCCGATAATACGGTAATATATACAGTAGCTAGAGTTACCTTTGTATATGTATCTCAACAAGTTAATGGTGCTAATAAATAGTTGGTTTAATATATAGACTTGCACAAGATAATATCGTTTAATTTTTAAGATACGTAATGTATGAATATTTCCACATTATAAAGGAGTCTAAAATCAGTAAGGTTATCAAAAAACGATATTATTTAATTATTTGTTCTAGAATAATTATTATCCCTAGCTACTATTAGAACTCAGAAGACAGCCTTACTAGAAATATAGTATTATTATAAAATAGTATTTAATATATATATGACATGGTAGTATTGTATATGTTATTATTAGCTATATATTATATTAGTGTTATATTATATCATCATATTCTATTCCATGTGAACAGCCCTCCTATAAATTAAGATTATACAGCAGCATCTTTTTTCATTATTATTTTATAATAAAAATAATACTAAATTATTATAATATAATGAGAACCCAATGTTGTAGTAATAACTGTCAATAGTCTATATCATCTAGATATTATATATTTAAGTATATCGATATAACTTATATATGTGTATACTATCAATATAATATATAATGATATAGAATCTAAAGTAAGAATTTAATTAAATTGATTAATGTATATATCATTCAAAGGTTAGTCGCTTTTTTTATAAGTTTTTATTATGTTTTATGATATATATATTATTTAATGCTACACTAGAATTTTTGCGTGCTCTTATCTGATTACATAACTTAATCATTATATCATCAATCTAATTGTATGATTTTATGCACATTATCATACGTTAAACTGAGGGAAAAGTCCCTGTATAACAGTTTGTGACATTTGGATTAATTTGAACGGCGACTTTTTGCTTTCATCATTTATGATAGTTGCATACTGAATTTAGAGCGTTGCTCGAATAATACAAGGAGTTACGATTGATAAGTTGTGGCATATAAGTGGTGTTTGCTTAAGCTGTATTGGTTGATGGAATCACATTGTTCTCTAATGGTATTGTCTCGGGAGTCAGATAAATTCGTTAAAGTATCCCTATTGAAAATACGGCAGTGTGGCGGGTAATCAACCTCATCACAGACAAAATAAATCGAAGTTTTCTCGACTATTTGGTCTCTCGGCGGATTGCCAAGATTTGGCGGGCCAGCATCCAATCTTCAGCATACGTCAAAGAGACGCCCACCGTATGGTGTAGAGGTACGTATCTGTAGGCCCACCTGGTTGTCTGCGATTGAAATATTACATTCGACAGACCTCACTCTGGAAGGTGCAGTGTGTTTAAAGACGAACGCCGAATTGGCATTTCTCACATTTATCGCTTCAACTCCAATACTAATTCAGGTATACCTTGGAGACTACGTCACGTCCTCCATTCGAAGATTTGGTGTCGATACCGCGGTGTTGTGGTGTCGCACTAAGTTATTAAAGTGTCGGTTGTGTATAATTAAATCCAGTGTCAGATGTTCGTAACTGAATAGATTGCTGGAGTGCGCTTTGCTACACACATTTGACTTTCTCGTTGATTGCTCATCTCTTTGGTCGTTTCGATAATATTGCTCTTAGAAATATGTTGTTTTGTGTGGTTGCTTTTTGTATATTAAGAGGTATGCTAGCGCGCATACAGTCACTACTTCTATGAATTAAAGATAAATTAATATAAATTAATAGATAATATATTATATTATAGTATAAATTATATTAATATATATTATATTTAATAATATATATATATATAATAGTTTATTAATATATTATTTTATATTAATATATATATTTATATATTAATATTTATATTATTATTATTATATATATATATATTAATATATATATTAATTTAATATTATTTGAATTTATTAAAATATTTTATTTTAATATATTAATAATATATATATGTCTAATAATAATATATAAATATAATATTATTATAATATATTAATATATATATAATATATATATATTTAGTATTTAATATATATAATATGTTAAAGTATAGATATATTTATTACAGATATTTAATAATTATATTAGTATATAGATATATTATTTTATAGATATTATATTTATTATATATTATGTATTATATATTATATTAATTTATTATATAATATAATATAGTATATATAATGATATTATTATATATATTATATAATATTTTATAATATGAATATATATAAAAATTATATATAATATTATTGTGTTTTTGTAGTCCAGAGGGTAAATTATATATATATATAATTATAATTATAAATATTATAATAATATTTAGATGAGAGATATTAAAGGAATATGAGATAATTAGTATTATCACCC
>JABUQX010131028.1:0-5000 GCA_015478945.1 Trachelipus rathkii | reverse complement strand
ATTCGCGATTATGAATATGAAATATTTTTTTACATTCGCGAATACGAATACGAATACGAATACGAATACGAATACGAATACGAATATTATTAAACCCATTCTTCTTATTCTATCTTCAACATAAATATTAGATGTCTTTAAGTTAACTATCCTATATTGCACCAACATCTTATACGTTTAAAAATGGAAGGTCGTCTAAATACAATCATCCCTGCTATTTTGGTGTCTACTCTTATATTTACATCATTGGCATTTCATATTTTGTTTTTTCACGAAGCACATTTCGAAAGTTGCTTCCTTTGCTTTTATAAGAGGCGTTGGTGATGCCTTCCGCTTTAGATTTTCCTTTTTTAATCCTTCTTTTTAAATATCTCGTTTGAACTCTTCAATATGCTTAATTTTAAATGGTTTCTAAGATTTTATATAACTCACCTCTTCGGGAATAATTCATGCTGCAAAGTTTGCATTTTTTCATCGGATATGACATGGAAATAATCCCAGACCAAACTAGATGTACAAGGTGCGGCAGAACCAATTGAGCAGTTTTGGGAGTTCACTGTTAGGGGGGAGGTTGGGGGAGGAAGATGCTCGCGGTCTCGTTTTCTTCCACCGACATTCCCATTTTAGCATAGAACATGGTGTGGACGGGAGTGCATCGCGGCTTTGCCGTGCGGGCGTTTTATGAAAACAACAATTCTGTTGATCGCGACGCAAAGAGCTTTTCGGCGACGGTTCAACATTCCGCGTAACGATCCCGTTCCTCAGGCGAACACAATTCGGTCATGGGTTAGACAATTAGAGTCAACTGGTAGTACACTACGAACAGATACACATGGCCGACGCAGATCCATCAGAACACCAAAAAATGGGGAGCGAGTAAGAGCAGTGGTAGTGCAGTCGCCTCGACGTTCTGCCCGACGGCATGCTGTTGCTTTGGGAATATCCGACCGCAGTTTGAGAAGATTCTGCATATGGATTTACATTTCCATCCATATAAAATAATGATGGCTCAGGAATTGAAGCAAACAGATTATGTAAACCACCGAGATCTGTGTGCGCAAATGCTTGCACAGATCCCTCCCGAGGCAGCCTTCTTCAGTAGCGACGAGGCACATTTTCACCTGTGTGGGGCTGTCAATAAGCAAAATTTCCGCTACTGGGCATTAAATAACCCCGAGTTATCCAGAAAAGGCCACTACATTCCCCTAAACTAACGGTATGGTGTGCCGTATCACGGTTTGGTGTTATAGGCCCATACTTCTTTGAGGAGGAAGGAGTGACTGTGACCGTAAATTCCGAACGTTATGTCACCATGCTGAACACTTTCGTGCATCCAAAAATGGAAGAGATTGTTGAGGATTTGGGGTTGGGGGACTTGTGGTTCCAACAAGATGGGGCTACAGCTCACACAGCCCGAAACTCACTCACTGTTTTGGGAAGAATGTTTCCCGGACGTCTGGTCTCTCTGAGGGGTGATGTAGGGTGGCCTGCACGGTCACCTGATTTGAGCATTTGCGATTTCTTTCTGTGGGGATATCTGAAAGAAAAGGTGTTTAAAAGTCGCCCTCACACCCTACCAGAGCTAAGGGAGCGAATTGTTGAAGAAGTCAACTCAATACCACGCTATATGTGTGAACGTGCTGTTCAAAACTTCAGATAACGGCTCCATCAGTGTGTTGCTAATAATGGGGTCATCTTGAGGACATTATTTTCAGAACTTAAGGATTAAAAATGGTAAGAACTGCCAACCTCGAGTATAATAACATGTCATCTCTATGTACTCCCATTACATTTTTATAACTCTTCAAAATTGCTCAATCGGTTCTGCCGCACCCTGTATTTGCCATTACTATAATTATTCTAGTTTAAATAGTGCGCAACAGAATTTAGCCGATAATCTTCACCACACTAAAGCATATAGATAATATTAACAAACTTAGTCTAAACAGGGATTCAACTGACGATAATAAATATCCTAGGTGGCAACTCTAGTATTAAAGTGTGGCAAATGACTTTTGCGATAAAATATTCGTTTTATATTGGAATAAAATTTTCGAATACGAATACGAATACAAATACTAATGCGAATAATAAAAATATGCGAATATTCTCGAATACGAATACGAATATGAACATTCTGTCCATCTCGAATATATATATATATATATATATATATATATATATATATATATATATATATATATATATATATATATATATATATATATATATATATATATATATATATATATATATATATATATACTATATATATATATATATGACTTAATATATAATATATATATATTCACCAATAAGTATATATATATGAATATTTTTTATATCTTATATATATATATATATATATATATATATATATATATATATATATATAAATACTATATATATATATATATATATATATATATATATATATATATATATATATATAATGTTTGATTCAGACTTTTTTCTAAGAAACCGAATTCTTAGAATAAATTAATTATTTATCAATGAAGGCCATTGAGTCAGCATTCATAATTTCAGAACGTTTCGAATCAAGAAAAAGATCATATGTTTTTTAATCTAAAATAATATTCTAAGATAAAAAACTGTACAATACTATAATATTCTGTACTATACTATAATATAATATACAATGCTATACTATATAGTATATACGATGTTATACTATACTATATTATTATTATTTTAGTAAAAAATATATTGATAGGTAATATATTAGAATATGTCAATACCAACAGAATTAAAATAATGAAATTAAAATTAAAATAAAAAATAAAATTAGAAATTTAGAATTCAATTAGTAAAATTTGAATTTAAATTTAATTTTCTAATTTATTTTACCTTTAAATTTTGTAACCTTTTTAATTTCGAACTTGTTTTTGTATATGTACGACAGTACGAGTGTTATTAATTAAGACGACTGTTGTAGGTACTACTAGTATTATTGTTTATATTTTATTTTATTATTTTTCTACTTTTATTACAACTACTTTTAATATTTACAATATTTTAATATTTTATAATATTTGTTTAGTTTTTAGTATTTAACTCTCATCTTCTGGTAGGTATTAGTGCTTCAAATATTTTCCTAGTCTATATACTTACCCTACTATATTCTCTTGTATATATACTAATCTATTATATCTCTATCACTACTATAGTAATAATATATGATATTACATATCATATATTATATTCTCTCTTTATATAGTTATACTCATCTTTCTCTATTACCTTACTACTTCTCTCTACTCCTTATCTTATACTCTTTTATTCTTACTATACTCTCTACATCTTCATTCCTTACTTATATTATCATATCTCTACTCTCTCTATATACATATATAACTCATATATAATATTAAGATATATATATATATATTATACTATATATTATTAATTACGCGATCATTTATATTATTTATAACTATTATATTTATCTATAATACTATTATATATATATGATATATATATATATAAATATATATATATATATTTAATATTATATTAGAGTATATATATATATATATATTAATATACATTATATATATACTATCTATATATATTAAGTATATAATAATATATATAATCATATTCTATTTATTATATATATTATTAATACTATATATTATAATATATATAATATATATATATATATTAATTATAATATATTGTTAATAATATATTATATACATAAATATTTATATTATATTTTAATTAATATAATTTATATATATTAATATATTAGTCACTATATACTATATACAAGTGATTAATCTAATACCTATATCCAACTACTCATAACTATGTGGCATAGACTTCTCACTCTATTCAGGTGGAGTCAGTTAATATACTAGTATATATAATACTATTATTATTATATATAGCTACGTGTTTATATAGCTATCACACCGTAATCAAAATAAAACCCTATCATCAAACTATATATATATCTACTAACGTCTTAACTATATATTCAGTATAGCTAGTAATAGCAGCACCAGACCTACCTAAGGTACTTTAAAGTTAAATGAGAGTAATTATAAATTGCTCAGTTAGATTATAATCATAGCAATGTTGAGAATGAGTTTTGAAATGAGTCTTGTTGAAAGAGGGTATTAGTGGCAGTATAAAGAAGGACAGCCCTGCTCAGTCAGATTAAATCTAAAGCCGGATATATTGTTCACTAACAATATTATTCTCTAATATATAACGATATTGTATTCATATCAATAACTACTACACTATATTTTAATATATATATATACAGCATACCAATATACTGTGTGCTTATACTATAATCAAATATATTATATACGGAGTGGCCTACTATATCTTATAATCAGTATCAGGTATATCGGTTGATCAGATCTTACGTGATACGAATTATAATATTCTCTCGATACCTGCCTTATTACATAGCTCAATATATATTATATATATATTAATATATATATAGTATATATATAGTGGGGTATATAAATATCTATAGGAATTATATATTTATCCATTATAGATATAATGATTGGGAGTTCGATTAAACACTAAGATCTATACGCGTCGTGCTACGTACCTGGCTAAATTGAAGATTGAGTAAGAGGTCGAATGTTGTAGGAACATAGAAATTTGTCAGTAATACATAACCCCCAATAGTATCCTTTATATATAAGCCCTTGTTCGGCCTTTGACTCGACTACCTTAATCCAAAAGCCGGTCGTGACAATACCAGAGTCACACCTACTCCCTCAAAATATGGAAGCTAATGATATCTATAATTATCTATACCGGGTAGAATACTCGATAAATAGCTATATACTATTTATAGATACTATATATAATTAATGATATATCAGCTCTCTCTGCGTTTATTAGATAGATCCTGGTAGTATGTATGTTGCAACTAGTATGACTATCGCTTACCGATAGAATTGTATCAGAGTAAGAATATCACCGGTCTGTGGTCTCCACTTCTG
>JABUQX010131027.1:0-27243 GCA_015478945.1 Trachelipus rathkii | reverse complement strand
TTTGCAGATATGGAATGAAAGGCAAATTGGCATTTCTCAATTAAGGAAAAAATGGATGGATGTACAAAGATTTAAAAGATAAGGAGGGAGAGCTGTAATCGTTGATGGATGAGCAGGTTCATCCTCTTCAGCAAATTTTCCTTTCCTCCATTCATCCTTCTAAAACTACAATCTTCCCGTTCTTTCCTAATATTCCATGTTCGATCGTGCTTATTCTCTGGCCATTCAGGGCTAGAGACAGTGGCCTTCGGGGGGAATAAATCTCGTTCTCCTATCACTCTCGCTAATTTTCATTCAGACAGAAATCGTTGCAGGATACTCTTCGACGAGCCAAGCTGGCTTTCATCAAAGGAAAGTGCGCAAACCTCTTTCGTTCTCCTACTGACAAATCTCTTTGGCCTCTTGCCATTTCGTAAACTGCCTTCCTCCTCTTTTCGATCTGATCATTGTGTTGCTAATTCTCAACTGAAAAGGCTAATCTCTCGGCCCCTCGCTCAACTATATTCTCTATGTCTCAATACTAGCACTTCCCTCCCTCAGTGTTGGATGCTACGCCCATGTTCAACCTATTCCGAAAGGAAGCCGCTCTGATCCTTCTAACTATCGCCCTGTAGCCTCACTTGTATTCTATCTAACATCTTTGAAACCCTTCTCAACTCATCTTCTTAGATCATCTGGAAAATCACTCCGATCGCCAGTACGGCTCTCGTTGCACGAAGTTTACTGGTGATATACTTTCCCATCTAACCGATTTATGGTTTTTCAGCTCTTAGAGAAACTAACGGGAGACTTGGTTGTGGCGCTTGAACATATCCAAAGCATTTACCGAGTTATATGGGCACGCGTCACTGTTTCCAAGCTCTCCTCCTTTGGGGTTTCTCCTTCTCTTTCTTACTTATATCTAGCTTTCGTTTTCAAATCGCTCAATATTCGCTGTTGTTGATGGGCGACTTTCTTTCTTCTTTTTCTGTCAATAGTCGTGTTTCCTCAGGGTTCTGTCTTTATCTCCTACTTTATTCCTACTTTTATTAATGATCTTCTTCACCTGCACCTCTAACTCTATCCACTCGTATTCGATGACTCGACCCTTCATTCTTTAACTCATATCAATTCTACTCCCACTGTTACTACTTCGGGAATTGCCTCTCGTCTTAATCTTTCCGATCTATTTTTATTCTCGGTGATGGATAGAAATAACTTTGTGGAATTCCATTCTTTAAAAAAACCCAACTTTTACAAATCTCCTTCTCCAAAAATACCTTCTAACTTTTCCTATCTCTTTCGATGGCTCTGTCGTCTCTCCTGTTGACAATTTAAAACATCCTTGGCCTTAACATGAACAAAAAAAATGTCTTGGAGACCCCTCAGATCACAACGGTTGCTAGTTCGGCCTTCAAAAGAACGGAAGTTCTGTTAGACTGTAGAACCTTTCCTCCTTTTCTCGCTATACAAGGTCTTCATCCGCCCATGTATGGAGTACTGCTTTCATCTCTGGGGGGGGGGGGGTCTGGTTTCACCCGGCTCTTTGGACAGGGCCGTCGTCAAAGGCAAAAAGGCCTTATAAACTGTTCTTGCACTTTCAGTTCACTTGACCCTCTATCTTTGCGAGGGGATGTTGGTGCTTTATCCATATCCCATAGGACCGCAGCGGCAAGTTGCTCGATGGGAACTTATCATCGCGTACCACCACCTTTACGACGCTTTCTAGCAAGCAAAGATGCTGTATCTGCGCACGGTATTGCGTTGACATGGTAACATCCCAGGCTAGTTTGCTGTGCGTGCTTCCTTCTTTCCCACACCTCTGTTTTGTGGAATTCTCTTCATCTTCTGTATTTCCTATACTGAATTTAATCTCGTCACTTTAAAGCCTCCGTCTGTGCTCATATGCGTAATTTGCGTAGAGGGTGAACTTTGAAATATACACCCCCTCCTTGAATCAGGGTCTGCCCCCGTGAGTCGTGGTGACAACTGTAAAAAAAAATCCTTGAGTGGGCAAATATGTGGCAAATGAACTGAATCTCCTATTCCCCCTATCCAAAACATCATTAAGATTATCCCAGAAACGTACTCTTTTCAACATTACCTCAGATGGATCATTGTCGCAACCACACAAATTTTGACCTTTTCAAAACTTAAATTTAACCTTTAGAACTCTAGTACTCACACACACAAAAATCTACGCTCTCTACCACAACTCACTCCATAGAATCGCAAATCTTCTATCCCCTTCTTCCTTCCACCAGCTAACACAAACACATTTCCACCCACACCACTCATTTTCCACCGTTTCCTTTCATTCTTTGTTTCAGTTACAGCGAGCAATCAAAATTTGCCCTTTTCTAAATACATCCATCACCTCTCTCCTCAACATTATCCTCAGATGAATTCATGTACAGATACGATTCATACATTTCGCGAAGGATAGCAGGGCGCTTCCTGCGATCAACAGACCTTTCCATCCGAGGCATGCATTAGGCATTCCTTGCCAAAAGATAAGTGGTAGTAGGAAGCCAAACCTAGCTACCACCGTCCCTTAGTCGCCTTCTTACGACACTCCAGGACATTACCGATGTGGCATCTTTTCTCCCTTACAGTAGTGGATTTTAAGGCGATAGGATGTCATGGTAAGATGTTGTCTGAAGAGGGTGTGGATATAAGTACGTGCATATGATATGTTGTCTAGAGGATGAGTGGGGATATGGAACGCAGAACAGAAGGCGAACCATTAGGCACTGGGATGTCATTACATACCATAAGCAAAATGGTATACTATATATATTATATATATATATTATATATATAATATTATATATATAATATATATAATATATATATATATATATATATATAAACAGAGATGGTCGAGAAGTCGCGCACATCAAAATATTCGAGTCTGTGAATTTAATGGTAAACGGATTTAGGGTCTAATGCAACATGCTAGATAGCACCACAGGTATTACCTGCAACACACGTAAACGCCATTGTGATTGGCTGTGCTCCCATGACGTCCTCAGTTAGCGTGGTTTTGATGGGTGAGGATGCTGTTTTCCCAAGAGCAACGAGTGTTTATTCTTGAACAGTATTTAGCTTGTCGTTCATATGCACGTGTTAAAAAGCATGGGGATTTTCGGTAGACCATATTCGTGTGTTTTGGCTGTTCACGTATCCACTAAGATGAAACCACGCCTCATCCGTGAAGAAGACACGGTCAAGCTCTGCTATTCCACGATTGTCAACAAATGAGCGAAACCATCTGCAGTAGGCCATGCGCTTCTCTTGATCTGGTGTCTTCAATTCCTGAACACAGCGAACATGATATGCACGAAATTTTAACATCTTCATCGCTTTATGGGCACTTCCATATGACAACTGGGAGTTTACTGAAAGTCTCCGCAGGCTTTTTGTAGGCGAACGCAGCATCACTTTCCGAACCTCCGCCAGTTTAGCCGTAGTCAAAATGGTAGGTCTGCCGACTCTCTTCCTGTCAGCAACAGAACCGTTTTTCCGGAAACGGGCGATTAATCTCGTTATTGTCGAATTATTAGGCACTGCTGCATCCGGATATCTGTCACTAAATGCATTTTTAACACGTGTATATGAACGACAAGCTAAATACTGTTCAAGAATAAACACTCGTTGCTCTTGGGAAAACAGCATCCTCACCCGTCAAAGAACTCTACGCTACTGAGACGTTGGAGCACAGCCAATCACAATGGCGTTTACGTGTGTTGCCAAGTAATACCTGTGGTGATTTATCTAGCTTGCATTATAGACCTAATCGTTACCATTAATTTCGCAGACTCGAATATTTTTGATGATGGCGCGAAACAATTCTCGATCACTCTGTATATATATAATATATTAATATATACTCTATATTTATATATATATATATATAAATATATATATATTATATAATATATATATATTTATATATATATATAATTATATTATTATTATTATTATTATTAAATGAGTTTAATATTATTTCAAAATTCTTAATATTTGTTCAACTAATCGGCAAAATAATCGGCGAAATTTGCCGATGACATGACGATGACGATGACGATTTAAAAAAAATATGCCGATTTTTTGCGATGACGATGACGATTAATCGTCCATCACTAAATATAATAATATAGATATATATAGATATATAATATTATATATAATATATATATAATATATATATAATATATATATATATATATATAATATATATATATATATATATATATTATATATATATATAGGGATGTACCCGATACCAGAAAAGAGGCCTATATCCCGATACTCTATATTTTAGGTGCCGATACCGATACTTTAATTAATATAATAAATACACAGTAAATAAAATAGAACATTTGTGTACTGCTAGGCAACGCAGGATTGCATTCCCTGACAACCATACTTAGTCATTTATTCATATTTGTGTGTTGCCCAAGTATATTTATTTTATAAATAAAATAGTATTTTTAATAATAATAAATGCAAATCTAATATTAATAACTTTTATGTTTGTGTTTATTTAATAAATATTTTCCATTTTCCAGTAAGTATTTAACAAAGTTTAGCTACTAGCTTTTATGTTTAACATTATTACAATTACAAGAAATCTTTAACTAGCTACAATATATATAAAAATAATGAAAGAAGAGACCTCAATTAATCAGCTGAAAAGACAAATAAAAACGCTATTATTCAAACACGACATAATAATAATATACTATACTATTTTAAGGCTAAAGATAGATATCATTCAATACTCAATTCAAATTATATCTCAAATTGTTATGCCCAAAAAACATTAAGCTTCAATAGTATTTGGGGCGAGGCCTGTTTCTTTTTGGGGTGTTTACATTTCCCACCTACACTAAAAATACGCTCTCTTTCGACTGATGAGGGAGGAGCTGATAATTATTTGCTTGCAAGCACTGAAAATAATGGAAACCTTGGCCCATTTTCATGGCCACCACATAGAAAGGATCTCTTCTGTAGCAGCATCTCTCCATGTTTTCGTATAGTATCATCTCCTCTTTCACAGATTGCACATTTGAATTATCTTTGCTCCTTGATTGTCTCTTCAGTTTTTTCGTGAGGTTCCTTTGGTGTGATTTCTTTAAGGTGAATGAAATGTCAATGCAATTTCGGGCATGAACTTATCAAAGTCTAACATAACTAAATCTCTTTCATCTTCAGTAGGTTTAATATTTTGCTGAAAACGCCACCATCTCACTATTCAATAGCTTGTTTACCAGGGGTTTGCTTATAATGGGCTTCCACTTCTGTGGCATTTTTTTTGTCACGCGAGGCAAGCTCCTCGGTTATGCCATTATTTAAAGGCATTCTAGAAGTGGTTAACCGTCAGATGCTATTCTTGTGAGGTTTCAGCTAGCTTTAAGGAATTTCTTTTAGAACCGTTTTTTATACGAAAACCAAGGTTTTATTACACAATGTAACAAAAAAAATATTTTTTTTTTGTTTTTTTCTGATTTTAATTTTTTTTTATATACAGTTTTTTTCATATTCCAAATATGTTTTTAGTTTTTTCTGCTTTCATCGACCATTTTATGTCACGACAGCATAAAATAATATTAACCATCTTCTCATTTGCTATGGTCGTAACTGCATCGCCGCTGAAGTAAAAGTCAGTTGCCATTAATGTTTAATGATTGCATGCTTAAGAACTGATATATAATTATAGTAATATATTATATATATATATATATATATATATATTATATATATATATATATTATATATATATATAGAACAAAACATTTATAAACATATTACACGTAAATTATATATATATATATATATAGCTATATATATATATATATTATATATTTTATTATATTATTATATATATATATATATATATATATATATACTATATACTATATATAATTATATAATTATTATAATATATATATTATATATATATATATTAATTTTAATATATATATATATAATATAGATATATATATTAATATATATATATAATATATATATATATATATATATATATATATATATATATATATATATATTAATATACCGTTATATATATATACCATATAATGAAGGTGAGGTATCAAACTTAAATATCTTTTATAATTTTCAGAATATTAGTAATAATATATAACATTTGTGTACTGCTAGTAGACAGTGTTAAACGTTGGCAGATTCATTTTGTTATGTGTGTGGATATCAGGGCTAGTCTAAGCACATTCCACCAAAATTGGTGAAGGAACGCCCCGACGTAAACCTGACTGCCCTCTCCCATCGGACCCAAATATTGGAAGCGTCACAGGCGTCTACTTTGGTATGCCTATTGGTGATTTAGATGTGAAATTATATGTGGAAGTTGTAAAACAGCCCTAGAAGGATGGCTATTCCCAGAATATGGAGAGAGCCAAAGGAATCAATATGATAACTGCCACTTCTGCATGGTGAATATTACAAAATTTGGAAAAGGTAAAGGAAGGCGATCTCTTCCATACCCAGATATTCCCTCATCCAAAACCCCAGTTCCTCATAATGAAACTACCCTATACCTTCACCACCCCTTCTGTAAGTAAAATTGTTTTATGACAAGTCCATGACATATAAAAGAAGAAACGTATGTTTCCTCAAATATATGTAGCAAGCTACCTTATATACTTATTATAATATATATATATTATATATTATATATATATATATATATATATATATATATATATATATATGATATAATATATATATATATATATTATATATAATATTATATATATATATATAGATATATATATATATTAATTATAATATATATATATATATATATATATATATATATAATATATATATATATATATATATATATATATATATATATTATATATATATATATATATATATATATATATATTATAGCAGGTTTTTTCTCTTTTCTTTTCTAGAAGATGAAGAGCTAATTTGAAACATGCTTAAATATGCTTAAATCCTTGAAATTGAAGGAAAAAAGATGAGCATAAATGAAAATGATGCCTGGTGTGCTTTCCATAATGTGTCAGAAAATCGTTCGTTTTGTAAAATTTTAAGAAAATTGCAAATGGCTGATAAAAATGCTCATTAATTGTTATAAAAAAATGGGGTGCCGTATGCCATTAAAGGTGCGTTATTTACACTCCCATTTGGACTTTTTGAGAGAATTTAGGTGATTTAAGTGAAGAACATGGTGAAAGATTTCACCAGAATATTCAGACAATGGAAAGGCCATACCAGGGACGTTTAGATAGTGCCATGATGGGTGTTTATATGTGGGTTTTGAAGAGAAACCAAATCTATTCACAAGAGAAAAGCACGATGGAACAAAGTACTTTTAAATGCAAAGTAAGGATGTTTTTTGGCATATATTAAAGCATTGACTTAAAGTAAATGATATAGTGCTAATAAAATCCATCTTAAAGCCTCGTCCCTTCTGGATGATGGGTAGAGTTATGGAAGTTGTAATTGGTTATGACAACAAAATAAGAACTGTTAAAGTTAAACAAAGTAATGGACAAATATTATACCATTCAATAAGTAATTTGTATCCATTAGAATTGTCCTTAATAATAGATAAAGTCTCTAATGATAAAGATAAATCAAATAATGGTGATAAAGCAGCTGATGGCTCGGAGGCAGTAGTTGGTAGACCTAAACGTCAAGCAGCCCTAAAGTGTGACAAGCTCATTAAGTCCAAACTAGACTCATTAAAATAGTCATTGTAGCCCAAGGCTACAATCTCTCTCTGGGGAGATTGTTAAAATTATAATTAAAAACTTCATATTTATTGTTAAAATATTAATTTATTTATTAACTTTATTATTTTTAAAATAATTATACTTAAATTTTAGTAGAAACGTTATTCAATTGTTTCCCTGTAATATTTAACCAATTGAGCAAGGCGCATATGTATCGCGCAGCCTCCTTTCTTGATAATAATTAAAAAAAAAAACAAGGCTGATAAGGTTAGTACTTGTGACCATCGTTAAAAAAGTTGTATTTGTTTATATGCAACTTCTAAATTGTTAAACATATAAAAGTGCAAGTTCTACTTAAATTAGACTATAATACTATAATCCCAACCTAGTTTATGTTGGGAAATATTTATGAAATACTTTTCTCTAATTGAAATTCCTTAAGTTAAAAATAAAGAACAGTGCAATATCGTTCTGAAAGTCAAATTAATTTTTGAAACTAACATCATTAATTGCTCCTATCTTGTGATTCAATGCAAGGGATCTCTGTAATTATGATTTATTATTTCGAGGTAGAGCCTGGCCAGGAACTGTTTTGGGTAATAAATTGGTAGGTCCTATGCATATTAAAGTTGCCGTAATTATTTATAAGGTAAGACACTTTTATATTTCTTTATTAGTGTTAATCAGTTTATTATTTTAAATATTTTTTCCAAGAAGTATATGTTCAATTTTGTTGAGTTTGGTATTATTTATAACTTAGCAAAGTTAACATATATTTTTTATTTCAAAAATTCAAAAATTAATTTTCAACTCAGAAAAAGTTTCTATTTTCGTATCGAGAATTGCATCACGTATTGTTCTTTGAAAGATCGATATTTTCAATATCGATAGTGGAGCGATATTGCCCTGTTCAATACTTGTATCGAGTATGTATCGATATATCGATTACATATCGATATTATAAATTATTCACGAAGGCTGAATTTAAATTTAAGTGTGAATTTTGTTAAATTGAAATGGATTTTAAGCATTTCTAGTGTAAATATATTATAAAAAGTGATAGTGTTAGTAATTGGTGATGGGATAGTTTATAATAATCATATATTAAAGCAAATTTATGCTAAAATTAGAAATTAAGTTTGTTTACAAGCAGTACATGCGTGCGAATAGGCTATAGCTATTGAAAATTATAAAGCTGCCTATTTAATGAATTTGGATTTCATTTATTGGTTAAGAAAATTATTAATATTAAGGTATAGTAATTAAATTATGCTACAAATAGTAAAATTTATTATAGGCTAAGTTGATATACCTAATCAAAATTATGGGCCTAACTGATGAAGAAGCTCAAGCCTTAAGCTCTTGTAAAGCTTCTGTTAAAGCTTTGATAAGAAAAAGAGCTATTTCTAAAGCAAAAATTACTAATAATTTAAAAAAGTTAACTGCTTTTGGTAATGAAAATAAATTAACAGAGCCTCTATTTAGAGCTGTAAATACTGATATTGAGAAAGAAGTCTATTCTATTAAAAGTTTGGATGAAGAGATTGTCATACTGTTGTCTGATAATAATGTAGATAATTTAGATCCTTCTTATTTTAATTCTGAGCTTGAAGGTCAAGTAGATTACCATTTTGAGTTGTCAGCTGAGTTATTGTCCTTTGAAAAATATTTTCCTAAAGAAATTGTAAAAATAAATGAGAGTGTAAATACTGATAATTTTTTGGATTTAATAAATAAGGTTAATATAAATGATTCCAAACTGCCTCAGTTGCAGTGCGAAGTATTTGATGGATTGGGAAAAAATAAATTACTTTTTTCCAATTTCCTTAATAAATTTAATAATTTAATCGGTAATAGGAGTAATTTAACCAATTCAGTAAAGCTTACTTATTTAATTAGTTTTTTAAAGGATTATGCTCTTAAAGTAGTAAGCCATCTGTCTATTACAGATGAAAACTATGACATAGCCTTAAGGTTATTAAAGAAAGAATTTCTTGATAGGCCTTTCATAATTAATGAAAATATAAATAATATTTTAGATCTTAAGGTTGATGAAGGCTATGATGAAGGCTTTTTGAAATTGAAAGTGTATATAAATGAACTTAGGTCAATGATTTATGAACTTAAGAGTTATGAAGTAGACTTTTTAGAAGCTGATACACCTGGAAGTCTACTCTTGAGTAATATAATATTTCAAAAATTGCCTAAAGTGTTTAAAAGTGAATTAATACATAAAATTGCAAATAATTATCCTACTTTGGTACAATTTTTTGATCATTATAATGAGGTTATTAATACTTTAAGTATTTTGTCCCAAAATAGGAAGGATGTATCAACCAAAGCTAAAGTAAATAAAGTTTTTCAAGCTACTAAAGCTCCTAAATCTAGTACTCTTCAAAATTTTAAAACTGTAAATAATAGTAAAGATTCTAAAATGTATGTAAATAATAAAATAGAAACTCAAACTTACAACCCTACAATTTGTAAGCTATGTCAATTAAAAAATCATCCTCTCTATTTATGTGACAAGTATCCAACAGTGCCTCAGCGTATAAAACGTGCCAAAGAGCTAAACATGTGTCATCATTGTGGAGGTTTGGGTCATGTGCCTGAAAAATGTTATGGTATTAAAAATAAATTAAGATTTAATTGTTTTAAGTGTAAAGCTAATTCCCATATAACAGCTTTTTGTCCCAATGATATCCCAAATGAGCAAAATGAGTCTGTTAGCTCCTTATGTATAAGTTTCCAACAAAATGTGGATAAAGTGTATTTGTTGCCAACAATTTCCTTTCAACTCTTTAAAGGCAACAAAAAGGTTACAGTAAGAGGAGCAATAGATACATGTAGTCAACGCTCTTACATATCTAAAAATGCCATGACAGGTTTAATTAATAATTTTGATAATTTACATGAATTAGAGTACAATATTCAAACTTTCATTGGTGCAAAACAGCGAATTTTTCAGCAATTGTTATTGGGTTTACAATTTAATGATCGGGAAGTTTTTAGCATGCCTTTCCTCATTGACAATGATTTAAATTTAAATTATAGAATTCACGGCATGAATAAAGCGGTTGAAAATTTTAAGAAAAATGGTATTCCTTTAGCTGATTCTTTTTTTTATGACAGTGGAGACCATGATATGTTTGACATAGATTGTTTATTAGGCACAGACATTATTCAATTTCTTCCTTCTTTTAATTTAGTTAATATAATGTCTGGAAGTTGTTTTAAAATTGCAAATAAGTTTATACCTATAGGTAATGTTCAAAATTTTTTAACCAGAAATCAAATCATAGAAGTAAGTAAAGTGAATATGCAATCTCCATTGATAGAAGAGGAGGAGTCTGCTTTAGTAAATGAAACCATTGTAAATTTGATTTTAAATCCTATTAAAAGTTATTTTCACCCTTTTGATAATATTTATGATGATTCTGAAGTAGAACATGGACTTGAATATTTGTTGTCCATGGAGAGTGTTGGTATTCCTACTAAAGAGGATAATGATCTGGCCTCTTATGATGAGATCATGATTAAAAAATTTAAGAATGATATTTCTTTCCAGGATGGCAATTATTATGTCAAACTTCCTTGGATAGAAGAAAAAATTAAAAATGTTGCTTCAAATTTTGATATTTCTTTGAGAGTATTAAATAGAGTCTATTCTTCTCTTAAGCAAAAAGGACTTGTAGAAAGTTATAATAATATTTTTTCTCAATATTTGCAAGATAATATAATTGAAATTGTAAATATTCCTAAATTTAAGAGATGTGATTATATATTTATACCTCACAGACCTATAATAAGAAGTGAGGAGCAGATCACAACTAAGATAAGACCTGTCTTTAATTGCTCTTTTAAAATATCTAAAGACAGCCCTTCCTTGAATCAGGCTTCTTATGCTGGTTTAGATTTAATGAACTCCCTTTTAAAATTACTTTTGGTATTTAGAACTAATAATTATGTTGTCCTTAGTGACATTAAACAAGCCTTTTTGTCTATCAAATTAAGAGACGAATATGACAAAAACAAATTCTGTTTTTTATGGTATCAGAATGATGAATTAATCTCTTTCAGGTTTAAAACTTTACTGTTCGGTTATACAGCGTCCCCTTTCATTCTCCATTATATAATGAAACATCATGTAGAAAAGTTCCCTGATGATAAGTGTAGGGATATCTTGTCTTCTAATTTTTTTGTAGACAACCTGATTTTTACAGGCAATAATTGCAAAGAATTGGAAAAGTTGTACCATCTTACTTTTGAAAGAATGAACCAGGGTGGGTTTGAACTTCGCTCTTGGAATAGTAATTGTGAGCAGTTGTGTGAGAGTATGAGAATGGATGGAAGGTATGTGGAGCATGAAAATGAGTATGAAAAGGTGCTTGGGTATAAATGCAATTTAAAGAAAGATTCCTTGCATGTGTCGTCAGTAAGTTATAGGAGCTCGTGTAGTACAAAGCGACAGATACTTTCTGAAACTTCCAAGTTGTTTGATCCTTTAGGACTTACAATACCTATTACCGTAAGAGGGAAGTTGTTAATGAGAAGTGTTTGGGAAGCTAAAAAAGAATGGGATGAAAAATTACCTGGGGAAATGTTGACTGAATGGGGTAAACTGAAGGAGGATTTAAATGAATTGAGTAAGATTGAGTTTCCACGTCAAGTTGTGAATGAAAGTGAATCCTATGGTCTGAATATATTTTGTGACAGTTCTGCTAAATGTTATGGGTTTGTTGCATATGGTTCAAGTGAAGGAAAAAATAACCTTTTGTTTGCCAAGGCCAAAGTAACACCTGTTAAAAAGACCTATAGTATTCCAACCTTAGAACTATTAGGAGTCCTTTTAGCTTTAAAATGCATATCCACTATTTTAGACTCTTATTTTAACATCATTTTTGAATATGTAAATATAGGTGTGGACTCACAAGTAGTTCTTAATTGGCTTTTGACAGGTGAAACCAAGGTCAAGGCTAAGTATGTTAATAACAGGTTAAAAGATGTTATCACTTTGTGTGATGACATCAGAAGTAAATATAAACTAAAAATTATTTTTAACTATGTGCAAACTGCTCAAAACCCAGCAGACCTTTTGACCAGGGGTTTAACTTTTAAACAATTTGCGAAAAATTTAAATATGTGGAAACATGGTCCAGAGTGGCTTTGTAAGGATCTGGAGAGGTGGCCAAAATTTCCAATGCTTTCACTTTCTCCAGAATTTAGTAATTTTGCTACATTAAATTTTAATACTAATGTAATTAATAATAAACATAATAATATTGATGAAATATTGGAAATAAATAAATTTAGTAAATTTGAAAAAGTAATAAATATAACTAGTTATTTGTTTATGTTTCTAAGCAAAATTACTAAGGAAGACCCTTGCAAAAAAGCTCTTAAATATTGGATCAAAAAAGTACAAAACTTTTCATATACTAAAGAGATTGCATTTTTAAAATCGGATCAAAAGGGTGCAATACCTAACCTAGTTAATAACTTAAATTTATTTTTGGATGGTGATGACATTTTAAGATCAAAGGGTAGAATATCTAAATGTACATACTTTAATTATGATATCAAAAATCCTATCCTTTTGTCAAGATACCACCACTTCACCACCTTATTAATTTTGAAGGCTCATAATAAAATGCAGCATTTGGGATTAGATAGTACATTAAATTATATTAGAAACCAAGGTTTCTGGATTCCCAAAGCTCGCATAGCAATAAAAAAGGTCTTAAATCAGTGTATGTTATGCAAAAAAATCAATGTGCGTGCTTTTAAATATCCTAAGTGCACTGACATCCCTAAACATCATATGAATTTAGTAATGCCTTTTAAATTCACAGGCATTGACTTTACTGGTCATATATTTGTGACTAATGAGACTACAGGTAAACTGGACAAGATGTTTATCCTATTATTCACATGTCTTAATGTAAGATCAATTCATTTAGAACTAGTCCCTGACATGGGTGTGACAAATTTTTTACTAGCTTTTCAAAGGTTTTGTAACCTATATACCATCCCAGATTTCCTTTACTCTGATAACGCTAGAACATTCGTGAAAGGGGCAGACATCTTGTCTAGGGCTCTGGGGTCCAATGAATTCAGGGATGAACTCAAAATTAACAATATTAAGCATATTCGTATTCCCAATTATTCAGCTTGGTGGGGGTCTTTTTATGAGCGTCAAATACGCACTTTGAAAGTTTGTATGTATAAAGTTATTGGTAGGAAGAGGTTAAATTATTTTGAACTTTTAACAACTTTGTCTTTTATAAAAAATGCTATTAACAGCAGGCCTCTCACATATAGATCAGAAGCTAGTGATCTTGAAACCATAACTCCTAACTCATTCATTCGTTTGAATTGTAATACTTCTCTTATTTTAAAGGATGCAAATGAAGAAGTCTGGAAGGAACCTGACAGGGGTTCTTTAGAAAGCACTCTTGATACTCAAGAGCAATTATTTAATCAGTTTAAACAACTATGGTATGAAGCTTACCTATTAGATCTAAGGGAAGCTATGACTGATATATATCAAATCTCTTGGGAAAATAAAATCAAAGTAAATGATATAGTGCTAATAAAATCCATCTTAAAGCCTCGTCCCTTCTGGATGATGGGTAGAGTTATGGAAGTTGTAATTGGTTATGACAACAAAATAAGAACTGTTAAAGTTAAACAAAGTAATGGACAAATATTATACCATTCAATAAGTAATTTGTATCCATTAGAATTGTCCTTAATAATAGATAAAGTCTCTAATGATAAAGATAAATCAAATAATGGTGATAAAGCAGCTGATGACTCGGAGGCAGTAGTTGGTAGACCTAAACGTCAAGCAGCCCTAAAGTGTGACAAGCTCATTAAGTCCAAACTAGACTCATTAATATAGTCATTGTAGCCCAAGGCTACAATCTCTCTCTGGGGAGATTGTTAAAATTATAATTAAAAATTTCATATTTACTGTTAAAATATTAATTTATTTATTAACTTTATTATTTTTAAAATAATTATACTTAAATTTTAGTAGAAACGTTATTCAATTGTTTCCCTGTAATATTTAACCAATTGAGCAAGGCGCATATGTATCGCGCAGCCTCCTTTCTTGATAATAATTAAAAAAAAAACAAGGCTGATTAAGGTCAGTACTTGTGCCATCGTTAGAAAAGTATTTGTTTATATGCAACTTCTAAATTGTTAAACATATAAAAGTGCAAGTTCTACTTAAATTAGACTATAATACTATAATCCCAACCTAGTTTATGTTGGGAAATATTTATGAAATACTTTTCTCTAATTGAAATTCCTTAAGTTAAAAATAAAGAACAGTGCAATATCGTTCTGAAAGTCAAATTAATTTTTGAAACTAACATCATTAATTGCTCCTATCTTGTGATTCAGTGCAAGGGATCTCTGTAATTATGATTTATTATTTCGAGGTAGAGCCTGGCCAGGAACTGTTTTGGGTAATAAATTGGTAGGTCCTATGCATATTAAAGTTGCCGTAATTATTTATAAGGTAAGACACTTTTATATTTCCTTATTAGTGTTAATCAGTTTATTATTTTTAAAATATTTTTTCCAAGAAGTATATGTTCAATTTTGTTGAGTTTGGTATTATTTATAACTTAGCAAAGTTAACAATATACAGTAGAATGGGGTTACTTGGAATATGAATATCAAGCAACTTGGAACACTTTTGACCAATGTATACATTTTTGTTGATAACTCCCAGACTATTTGGAGTAGAAAGGTGGTTGTAGGCTCATTTTGTTCGTGAAATGATGCTCTTTTAGACGGTATATGAATTTAAAATACAAACCTTTAATATCCTGTTTTACATACAAAGTATTTTTTCATTTTGTACTAATTTTCAAACCCCTGAAAAATGTTACCCCATATTTGCGGTCAGGATATTGACCCCCCCAATTTGGCCTAGTGATAAGGGGTCATATAAGTATTTTTTGACTAAGTTATAAAAAAAAATTTTTTAGGTGTCGAAGTTATAAATTTTTTTTTTAACAGTGGGGCAACTTGGAACACACCCCATGGGGCAACTTGGAACACACCCATTGATTTTAAAATGCATTTTTCTACTAATTATTTTTCTTTTTGAGACTATTTAATAGATTTAAACAAACTTATCATTAAATTAAAAATAGGAAATGCCCGTAGAAGGCTGAAATTTGGAGATTGATAGGGTAGGAAGAAGTAAGGGGGGTCAGATTTGGAGCGACTGTGTTGGTGTCGAGTTAGTAAAATATTAAGTAAATAATACAATATTGGTTCCTTATATATGTTATTGAGCCCGTAGAACTCGATACGAGGATTTCATTTTCGTAAAGGGTGTTGGGGACCCCTCGGAGGGGGTCCTCAGAAGAAAACACATAGTGCATAGAATAGGGAAGGTGTTAGAGAGTCGTTAGCCTTCCTCAAATTTGCGATATTACCCCCTTTCCTATGGCGGAACTCGTCGTAAACGGGGGTTTGCCAGCCCCTAAAAAATAGGGAAATTGCCTGTGTAGAAGGATGAAATTTGACGAGATGGTACATAGAAGAAGGAGAAATGGAGGCTGAGTCAGAGGAGACAGAATTGTAAAACAATAAATATTAATTTAATTTTAATTTATTTTAAAATTAGATAACTTTAGAAATTAGTTTAAGATAAAATTTAAAGTACTTACTGTCAAGAATTTAGCTTGAAATGGCCTCCCTGGATGACTTGGAACACCCATTCCAAGTTACCCTGCATCATGTTTCTACACCTTACTACACTTACGAGCCTCCTATAAAGATAAAAACAGCAGAATGGGCAAATAAATTGCAGGTAAATATAGAACAATGTTTAAGGCGTATTTTTATTTACTAACCATTTTATATAACTGCATCATAAAAATATTTTTAATTCTACAAAAAAATCTTTTACATGTTACCATCATACGTATGTATTTATATTTATATTATTTAAATATTAAATTCTAAATATATATATTTACTAACATATTATATATATTAGGCAGGGTTATATGGATATAACTAATTTTATAAAAATAATAATTAAAAAAACAATTTGTCTAAAAAATAAAAAAATAAAAAAATCTCAAAAAAATCAAAAAAATCTCCAACCCTGTTCTAGAGTATTAAAGCTCCGGTTTGAGTGTGAAAATATTGCTTCATATTTAAAGTTTTCGGAAAGTATAGAGTCGAAGGTCATTTTATCATGATATGTTGTTCACATATATCAATTTTCATATTTATTTTTATTGCAAATCATAACTGAGTAAATGACAAATCAATTACTGATTTTATTTAAAGCAAAAGACATTTGAGAAAGTTATAAGTTCCGATTAGTTCAACCGGACAACTCCAAAAAATCGAGCTTCGTACATCCCCAACTATACGGTATATATATATATATATATATATTATATATATATATATATTATATATTATATATATATATATATATATATTATAATATTATATTAATATATATATTATAATATATATATATATATATATAATATATATATAACCGGTATATAATATATATATATATACTGATATAATATATATATATTATATATATATTATTATATATATTATATATATATATTATACAAGCCAGGAGGTCTAGAAAATACTCCTATTCTGTATGATTTATTATACATAAGGATATCTACCCACACAGATTCAACATCATGATTAGTTTTAAAGTCGGTCATTAATACAGAATGAATATTGATTTTAACATAAAGTACCACACCACCACCCTTCTTTCCTCTATGCTGGTATAAATAAAGCAAATATCTGTCTATTTCATATTCCTGAAAGGAGTCTCTATATAATTCTTCATTAACCTATGCTTCAGTTATGCAAATAATTAGTCTAGATTCTCATTTATGATGTGGTGGTTCGGCTATTTAGTTTTTTTTTTTGTTTATTGTCTCATAATTGTTTTTCTTTTTTTTCTTTGGGTTGCGTTGTAAGAGAGACTGAAGATTGAGGATTGAGAGGGAGAAAAAGATGGATCGTCCACCAACAAGGATTTCCGGCATTGCAGTTTTTTAATAGTGTTATTGGGGTGTGTAGTAATGGGGGGAAATAATTTTTTTAATTTATTAATCAATTCATTTCATTGATTTAATTGGAAAAAGTATACAATTTAAAAGTAATTTATTTTAATGTTTTTCAGTTTACGTAAAGTAAGCTTATTTTCACTTTGGATTTATTATTATTGAATGGATTTGCTTTTTTGAATTAATTAATTAATGGATAATGGAAAATTTCGAAAATTGAGTAGTGGTGGACTGGATGATGATGTTTCAAGGGATTTTGATGGAGAATGTGGAATCTTTCTCTAAATTCCTTTGGTAAGGGTGATTATTGTTTGTCTTGTGCATATGACTTTAATGTTTAAAATTATTATTACTACTGTAACTAGTCGTTTTTGTTTTTAGGATTTCAGTATTGGTCTGATATATAGTTATGGTAATTTCAAGGTGACGGTTTCTTTGGTGTGGTGTGTGCTAATGTGGTTTATTATATAAGGAAAGTAAGAGAGGATGATTTGTATGTATGGGTGTTTTCTGTAGTTGGAATGGTAGGGATGGCGTTAGTGATTCACTGTAGGTTTGGTCACATGGGGAAGTTTAAATTGTGGAATGTTATTGAAGAGCGGAGTGTTTCAATCCTTGGTTAGAAAGATAGTGAATAATGTTGCCACTACTTGTGTAGGAATTGTCCCAGAAAGGAAGTATCAGAGAATGATGGTGAAACCCCCTATGTTACGAATGGATGTGAATGAACCTTTTGAGTTAGTAGTGATTGATTGTGTTTCTTTGCCAGTGACTGCAAGTGGATATGTAGGAATGGTGGTGATGGTGGATCACAAGAGTAAGTTTGCATATGATGTGCCGGTGAAGAATAAGACTAGTGTGAATGTGGCCAAGGTGGTGAGAGAAGTTTTGTTGCTGATGTGTGTATGTAAACCGAAGCGAATGTTGAGTGATAATGGGCCGGAGTTTGTAGGGCAGGCGTTTGAGAGCAAATGTTGAGTGATTGGGGCATTGAACATGTGAGAACAACTCCATATATGCCTAGTTTGAATGGGTTAGCGGAGAGAACCATTCGAATGTTGAGTGAGATGTTACGAATGATGAGTGAAAGAGAGAATGATTGGGATTATTGGTTAGGAAGAGTGTTGTGGGCTATAATATGACTGTGCATCTAGAGGCAACCGGTATGTCTCCTTGTATGTATGTGATGAATTTTGAGAAGTTTGTGAAACCTAGGCTTGGGTTACCCGAAGGTGATAGGGACATTTGGAGAAAAGGTAGTTTGAAGTTTGGCCAGTTTTAAGGTTGGGGTATAAGGGCTTTTAATTTTAAAGGAAAGTAATTGAAGAAAGGCTCCGGTGAATGTGAGTAAAATTGAGTCGAGAAAAAGTTAGGGGCCGTATAGTTGTGAAGAAAGGTTTTGTCTTATGGGGTTAGTTATGTGTTAGAGAATAAGAACGCATGGTGTATGAATGAGTTTAGGGCCCATCAGGTACAGTTGAGGCCATGGAGAGAACCCCCTGGTTATTTAAAGATTCATCCTGTGTAAAGTTTCGCCGTGAATGAGATGACTTGATGAGAATGGGGATATAGTGGATGATTTGTGGTTAAATGGGAAAGAGTTTGTAGTTGAAAAAGAATAAATAGAAAAAGAAAGCATAAATAGCAGAATGTCAGTAATGTTAGCAAATTAAAGGTGTTGTTTAACGATGATAATGAGAAGTATGGATTATTTTTTGGGATTTTTTTGGTGGGATAATGGGAGTAATGAGCAGAGTTTAAGGAAATAGTTATCTTACACTGGAATGCAAGTTTCCGTTTGATGAAAGCGGGAATGTGCCATTGGCAGGATTTGAAAGAATATCAGGAGATAGGAGTGTGATATGGAGTGGCGATTTGAGTAAACGTTCTAGTTTGTGGGAATTGGATGAGGTAGTGAATGTTATAAAGGCGAATGCAAGAATGCGAGAGATTGATAAAGAGATTGTAGAAATGTTTGAAGCGGCTACCAGGAAAGAAGTGTAAATGAACAGTAGGGGAGATAAGTATTGAAAGAGAGGAAGGTAGGTTTGAGAATAAAACCCAGTGAACAAGATGGAATATTGAGAAGCCTGAATACTAGGAGTAGAGGGCTGTGTACAAGAGTATGATGGGTCGATGGACCAACAGCGTTGTAAATGAGGAGTGGATTGTTGGGGTTAGAATTATGAGACAAACTTAGGTAGGAGGGATTTGGTTATTAAAATAGAGAACTTTTTTTTTCTTGTTTATTGTCTTTTATCATTGTTTTCTCTTTCTTTTTTTAGGGTCGTTGTAAAAGAGAGAACTGAAGATTGAGGATTAAGAGGGAGAAAAAAGACCTGGGATCATCCACCAACAGGATTTCCGGCGATTTGCAGTTTTTAACCGGTAGTTTATTGGGTGTTAAGTGATGGAGCGGAAAATAATTTTTTTAATTTAAAATCAATTCATTTCATTGATTTCAGTAATCAGTATTCAATGTTAAAAGTAATTGTTTTATGTTTTTCAGTTAACGTAAAGTAAGCTTATTTTCATTTTGGATTGATTTCTTATTTTTCGAATTATTGAATGGATTTGTTTTTTTATAATTAATTAATGGATAATGGAAAATTTCGTAAAATTGAGTATTGGTGGACTGGATGTTGATGTTTCAAGGGATTTTGATGGATGTGGAATTATTCTCTAATTTTTCATAATTCATTGCATGGAATCATATATCATATAAATATTTAGTGATTTAAAAATTAATCTTCTTGTGTAATAAACATTAGTGTAGAATTCCAGGATTTCAGTATTGGTCTGATCTATTGGTATGGTAATTTCAAGGTGACGGTTTTCTTTGGAAGGTTGGAATTTGGAACTGTAGCGGTTGGAAAGTGGGGAACAGAAGAAAACAAAAAAACGGCTATAACATTGGCCAGGTAGTATTAAATTTTTTGATTATTGAAACTTTTATTTATTTCTTACATATATATTTAAAAGTCCATGTAATTTAATGGAATAGCTTTTGCTTAATAATCTACATTTAATTCAATTAGACTTATTATTTATATAAATATTGATTTGATTTGTGTGATTCAAGATTTGTAAATATTACACTGTTTTAAGGTTTTTGAGTTGTATGTTTTATTAAGATCCTTAAAGGTAATTTTGCTAAATAGTTATTATTTATTATTATAACTTAGTTATTTTCATAATTTCATAACTTTTTTTTGTTAATGTTAGGATGTCGTTTTGCATGTATACATCTTTCAGTTTTTTCCGTGGAGTTTTTTTTCTTCTTATTTATCTCGTTTTGAATTGTTTTCTGGGAAATTGGAACTGGAATCTGGTTTTCGTGGCTGGTTGGATTTTGACAGGGTTATTTGGAAAACGGAGAGGAAAAATTTGATACTCTGGATACTGAATAATGGTGGCAGTTCAGTACCTTTAAAACAGAAAGATAAAATATAAATTTGAAAAAAAAAATTGGTAAACCTTTATACAAAGAATATTGAGGTATAAAAGAGAACCTTAAAAATTAAAGTGAGAAGAGACCAATGACGCAATTATTATAAGAGGGAACAGGAAAAATTAAACTAAAGAAACAAAAACAAACTGAAAATATAACAAAGAGAAAAAAACAAATTGAGACTTAGAAATTAGAAAATAATTAACGAAAAAAGAATAAATAGTGATATAGCTAAGTGATATAAAACTAATTGGAAAATATAAATGAAAATATAAGTTATTGCATTGAAAAATAAACTTGAAGTAAATTTCAAACCCATTCAAAGAATCAAAAGATAACAACGCTACTAACCAAAATAAAAGAAAACAACAATCAGCACTACATTTTTTTATCAATAATTTGATAGTTTTTTTTTATGTCCTATAATTTGGTGTTGCCCTAATTAATTTTATGCTGATAGCTATAAAAGTTTAACTACGATATGAATGCCAAGGCCAAGAGTTTTTAGATCAAGAAAAAGATTTAGGTGTGATTATAAGCAGTAATTTGAAAGTAGCTAATCAGTGTTTGGAATAGTGATGTACGCTGGGCCCAAAATGCCCAGCTTTGGGCCAGGCATTTATAAAATTGCCGGCAGTTCTGCCAGGCCATTTGCTCCATTTCATAAATGCCTGCCCCAAAACTGGGCATTTATAAAATTATCAGTAAAGGATGGATTATTATTGACAGCATTTAAAAAAAAAACATTCATTAGAATAGTTATCTATTTTTTCGCATATATATTATAAACTATATATATATACTATATATATATACTAAATAGTATACTATATATACTATATACATAATATACTATACTATATATATAATATAACTATATATATATATATATATTCTATATATTATATATAACACAGTCGTCCCTCTCCCGCGTAGAACGCGGTCTTATAGAACTTTGGCCTGCTATACCGCGCGGTTGCTAAAAAGATAAAAAGAAAAATTAAAAAATTACAAAAATTAAAATTAAAATTCGATTTAAAAACAAACATATGTTAAAAAGAATAATAAAAATTAAACATAAAATTGCCAAAAAAAATAAAATTAAAATTGTAATTCATTAGTCATACAGCTTAAAATGACAAAGACACGAATAACTTTTAGGGTCCACAAGCGGCGCATTCCTCGCTGGGCCAATAGCCGCCCCTTTTTACTGTAACTCGTTGCCACTCGCATTGATAGCGTTTTGCCTATCATCTTCATCTCGCTGAAATTATTTAACAAATTTTATACAGTGTGTACAGCTATCTTTATAAAATTTATTTATCATATTTCTTGAGAAACGAAACATACCACAACTAAATTCTAAATATAAAAACAAAAACATAGATAAATTTGAGCTTCACAAGAGGAAATAAAAATTTTATATTTAATTAGAGCTGGCTCCCTCTCTCTATAACAACTGCTATCATGTAAAATACCGGGGAGAAAATGAATCGCCACAATCTACGAACAATTAAAAACAAAGAAAAAGCAATTAAGCAACGCAGTGCATACTAGGAAAATCTTTAAGTGCATCTAAAATGCAAGCCGTCTGCGAGATGATACGTTGGTTAAAACTGAACAGGCATTAAATATCTATCTGGCTCGAAGACATGAATCGAAAACGAGTGCCTTGCTACGGAATAACGTTAGGAACAAAGGCCTCTACTCTTATATTATAAAGCTTTTTTTTTTAAAAATCGAAATGACAAAGTATAAATTTAGCCAGGGTTGGCTCGGCTTGATAATTTCAAAAAGAGTTTTTTGCTTTAAAAAATATCGTACGACAGGAGAATCAACGTCGCAGATTAATGCAAGCCAGCTAAGAAACTTTTCCAGATGAATTTATGAAACAATAAATGGAAGATAAAGGCCGCCCTAACTGCAGACAGAACAAGCTTTTCAAAGCTGCATGAAACTGGGCCTTCTCCTGCCGCAAAAAACAAGTGCCAGCCATCGACAGACATTTTCTAAAAAGGAAAAGCCGAGCCCCAGGCTATCAAAGCCAGCAAGCGATGCGTGACAATATTAGTCTTATGCTGCCCAATGCCAGCTGGCCCACTTAATAATAAAGCCTGCCGCTCTTCTTCAAAGTCCAGCAAACCCTACTTTGTGTATGCATAGGCAAAAAACAGAAAATCTATTGCCAGTCTTTCTAGCCAGTCCAATAAAAGGGCTTGGGTCACAGTTTATTTATTTAAAGACTGGTTTCATAAGCATGTTTTGTTTCAGCAATCAAGAGTTACCTTGCCAAAATAAAGGTAATGCCCCCCATTTAAGGGTGTTTAATACTTGACAATGCATGCGCCGGTCATCAGCAAGGCGCTCTAAAACTTGCCAATGAAATGCTCGCAAGCCTTTGCTATTTTGTTTCCAGCCCAATACTTCAATTCTTCAAGCCTTTAGATCAGAGCGATGAAATCGATGCTGTTCAAAGGCTAATTAACATAAAGATAACATTCCACGGATTTGTAATTCTCTTGCATGAGGATTCGCAATGCCAAACGTCCATGAACAAAGGAGCGAAATCTTTAACTTAATGCAGACTGTTGTAAATTATGTTAGTTAAGGAGCGCCAAATTGATCAAAGTTAAACCACAATCGCGCTTAATCGCATGCTGGAAAAATTTATTGCCGAGTGAATGTCCCGTACAGATTTTCAAGCATTAGTTCAACTGCAGAAGATGAAGCAAACATTGTTGCAATTGCTCACGCCTTGGTGCGGTGCATGGATTTGACGCGCCTCCACCAAAAAGAAATTTAAGAAATAATTGAAGGCAATAAGGAGACATTAACGAATGATGTGTTAACTGAACTTGTTAATTCAGTTTCTAATACTGAAGATGACGATGAAAAAAATGCTGTAGTAAATGTTTGGGATTTAAATACATTAGGTGAACTGTGTTTCGTATGACAAAATAGTTAAATAATTTCATTATCTTCAAACATCCTTCAATGGAATGCACCTCCTTAAATGAAAGAGAAATTTGAAAAATAATTAAAACCATATGAAGAAACTATTTGCCGTGCAGCCTAAAAAGGCGCCAAAAGATCGTCAATAAAAAAAAACAAGTGCCCGGATAACGTACGTTATACTTCTCAAAAAAGCCAGCCTATGCAATTTACAGATTCGGAACCGCCTTCCATCTCCAACTAAGAATATTTTGTGCGCAATTGCGCATTAACTTTAAATTTATATATTACAATACTAGACTATTTCAATTAAATATAAAAAATATATCTTCCAAAATTTCATTCATTTCATTTTACATTTATACATTGTTTTATTTTTTCAGTTTAAAAAAACTTTTTTTTAGCTTCAATATCAAGACAATATAGTTAAATCTGTAATAGTAAAATAAATATCCTACTTAATTAACTAGTCAATAAAATATGTTTATATATCTATACTGTAAAATGAATAAAATATTAAAATCTTTATTCAATTATTATTTAAGTTGCTAAATAAAATACTGCTGATATTTTTATTCACCTTATACAAAGGTAAAAATTTGTTTAAATTTAATGATTTTAATGATCTTAATGATATATATATGGATGTCGTGTCACCTATAAAGCGGGTCACTAACCTAACCCCAGCTTTCTACGCGCCCGCGACAACATATATATATATGATAATAATATTACTAATATATATATATATATATATATATATATAATATTATACTATATTATAGTATATATATATATACTATTATATAATATATAGCGTCGGGCGGGCTGACGGTGGACCAACTTTAGGGTATAACTTGGTCTCCCGACTCTCCCTAATGCCACTTTTGAAATTTTTTTTTTTGTAAATCACGCCCCTATAAGTCCGCACTTAAGCACACAAAAATAATAATGTAAATTCTAATAATAAAAGTTTTATAAAGTTTTGTAAATAACGCCGAGTCAGCCTGAGCCGTGCGAGGCGCGTGAAGCGGAACCACCACTTGAGGGGTGATCGGCACCATCTGCCCTTTAAATTCGCTCTTACGTAAATAATTTCATTTATATTTAATTTTTACTTAACTTATAATAATATTTATCAAATATCTAAAATTCCGTAATTAGTAATAAGTAATAAATGTCAATAATGATAAATAAAATACGGACGAATATAAATAGGTGGTCCGGATCACCACCTCTTCCGCCCAAAAATATTTGACACTTTTCTTTGCAACTCCGGCTTTTTTTTTATTAAAAATTCATTTTTTAAAAAATTTCACTAATATAAGTAACTTTTTATTACATTTAAATTAATTAATTACGTAATAAAAATGTTCAATAATAATACGTAAAAACGAAAAACAATGGTGGTTCCGAGCCACCCCTCCATCAATTTTTACGGAGGCGGTGAATCGCGACCAAGTAGCGCCCCCGTTTTTTTGTTGCCACTAATACCGCTTGGGATCAAAAATTTAACTTCTGCCAGTTTAAAGCTAACATACTTCAGTGTATCCCCTGAAAAAATAATTAAAATCGATCCACAATTTTCATTTTATAACGAAGTTTAAAAAAACTCACATTTTGTCCAAAAGTGAAGCGTCTATATTGAAGGAAATTTTGTACCCTAACTTCTAACATTTTTTAAAAATATAAAAAACTTTCTAGAACTTAAATATGATCTAAATAAAACTTGCAGTACTACCGCGTGGCTAATAAATGAGCGCAAAAAAATTTTTTTCTTTTTTTTTATTATTTTTATTTTATTTAGCAGTGCCGACCGAATCACCCCTCCGTAAAATATCCACCAACGATCTTATCTCGCCTATATATTATATATATATATATATATAGATACTATATATATATCTATATATATATATATTATATATACTAATATATATATATATCACTTATATATATACATATATATATACATAATATATAATAAATGTGCATAAATGCCCTCTAAAATGCCCAAAATGGACAAATGCCCAGAGATAAATGCCCAGGCCATTTGCCCAATTCTTAAGTGCCCAGGCATCATATACCCATCACTAGTTTGCGAAGCAAGGAATAACAAAGCCTAATAAGATGCTGCCGGCCATAATAAATCGCAATAGTACTATTCTACCAAGAGCCAAAGCGAAGTAATTAAGTAAACTTACTATTAATAAGCAATGTTAGGCCAATAATAGCAGTATTCGTGCACGACGTTATGGCCCTTTAATTTAAACAACGACATATATATGCTGAAGATACAACGTAGAGCAACAAGGATGATTCTCTTATTTAATAAAGCCAGCTTCATGAGCGACGAGGCTGAAGGAGTTTAGGAATATTTTTGTCTATAGAATGGCCGATTTCTTGCAGAGGCGGACAATGATACAAGTTCTAACAAATATGTTTACATTCTATGACTAATACAAGCACCACATAAAATTCTTCATAGTAGAGCACGCACGGGAGATCATGCCATAACAAGAAGAAAATTAAGAGAAAGCATGCCCATCTTGATATTAAGAAAGCATGCCATTCAGCAATAGCGGCTCTGCTTAAATTTTTGGGAATGCGTTTGCCCACAGGAGGTTGTGAGCTGCCCTGACTCGAGATTGCAATATTTAAGAAAAGGTTTGGATAGCGTATCATTGGATGCCGGTTGCCCGCTATCATATAGATATATTTTAGACGCAAGGCCAAACTTGGCTGCGTTCTTTAGTCTATAGTACGTTATTAATGCTTATACTGCATTGTGACCAGTTAACTTAGTCTCACTTAAGGCATTGTGGATGGTTTGGGGTATCAATATTATTTTTTGACTAAGGCCAAACTGGTAGATGTTTAGCTTACAGAATTTGACCAAGCCCTAGGCGTGCTTTGTTGATTTGGATGAGAGCATGTTTGGTTATATGGTTGACTCGGACAGTCTCGATAGGTCCAGTGGCCTTCTTACGCTTTAGCTCCTATATTTTCTATCTCTCTC
>JABUQX010131026.1:20000-25000 GCA_015478945.1 Trachelipus rathkii | reverse complement strand
ATACACCATTTCTCCTCCTATTGGTAACTCTGACCACAATCTTGTAGCTCTTAATTATAACACTTTCTCTCCAGCAGCTCCACCATGCCCTAAACGTACTTTCTGGCACTTAATCGGGCTAATTGGGGGAATTGCATCGCTTTTTGGCTAACTATTCTTGGAATGAATCCCGCTTGACTCCTGGGATGCCTGTCACTGCTGAAAAGGTGGTTGTAATTCCCGATGGATGAGCAGGTTCATTCCATCTTCAACTAAATCTTTTTCTCCCCAAAATCCATGGTTCGATGGAGCTTGTTCTCGCGCCATTAAGAGAGAGACATTGCGTATCGAACGAAAAACTCATTCTCCTATCACTCTTACTAATTTTCATTCTGCTCGGAATCGTTGTAGGGATACTATTCGACAGGCTAAGCGCACTTTCACTAAAAGAAAGTGCGACAACCTGCTTGGTTCTCCTACTGATAAAAATTTCTGGCCCCTTGCCAAAAACATCTCTAACAACTTTTGTAAATCTGTCTTTCCTCCCCTTATTCGCTCTGACGGTTCTGTTGCTAACTCTCCTTCTGGAAAGACCAATCTCTGGCCTTTTTCTCTCTAACTCAACCCTGGACGATTGTGGCATCCCCTCCTACTCCTTCTCCTCCCAGGTATTCCATGTATCTGCCTGTGATTACACATGATCGTGTGCACGGAGAACTACGAACGTCAGGAAGGCTAGTGGCCCGAATGGCATTCCTCCCCATGTTTTGAGGAGTGCTTCTGAGCTGGCGCCTGTCCTTGTTCAACTCTACTCTCTATGTCTTAATACTAATACTTTTCCTCAGTGCTGGAAGCGCACATATGTCCAACCGATCCCGAAAAAGGTAGCCGCTCTGACCTTCCAACTATCGCTCTATAGCTCTTACTTGTTTCTATCTCAAATCTTTGAAACTCTTCTTAACTCATTTCCTGGATCATCTGGAGTCTCATTCCTTCTTTCAGATCAGTATGGCTTTTGTCGTTCAAGGTCAACTGGTGACATACTTTCCTATCTAACTGATTTATGGTCTGCCCTTAGGGGACCATGGGGAGTCTTATGGCGCTGACATCCAAAGCTTTTGACCGGTTTGGCACGCGTCACTGCTCTCTAAGCCCTTCCTTGTTTCCTCCTTTCTTTGAAGCATTTGTCTAGTTTTCCGATCGTTTCATATCAGCACTGTTGATGGAGTTTATCTTCTTTCTCTTCCTTTCTCCCGTTAATTGTGGTAGCCCGCAAGGTTCGGCCTCTACCCAACTCGCCTTCTGTTTTTCATCACACGACTCAAAGCTGTGGGCTTCCAACTCTGTTCATCTCTCTAGTGCGCCGATGACTAACCTCCATTCTTCTACCACTTCAAATCTGCTCCCACTTTTGCTTCTAGAGTTGCCTCTCGTCTTCAGCTTCCTGATTCTATCCTTGTCGATCTGATGGATCTTAATAAATGCAACCTTTAAAATTCAACTCTTAAAACTCAAATCCTTACATCTTCCTCCTCAAAGACACCTCCCAACTTTCCTATTTCCTTCGACGGCTCTAACGTCTCTCCTGTGAATAACATAGACATTCTTGGTCTTAACATAAACAAAAATTGTCTTTGAAACCTCATATTTCAATGATTGCTAAGGTGATCTCAAAGAAACTGGGAGTTCTATTCAGATTGAGGGAAATTCTTTCTACAGGGTCTGTTATAAGGCCTTATTCGCCCTTGTATGGAGTACTGTTCTCACATTTGGGGGGGTTCCTGCTCCACCCTTCTATTGGATAGGTTTGAGTCTAAATAAGAGACTAACAAACTGTCCCCTACTTTCAAACTCTGACCCCTCTATCTCTGCGACGTGACGTTGGCGCACCATCTTTTCTATAGGTACTACAGCGGTAGATGCTCAGGGAGTTACCGCTCTCGCATTCCACCTCCATTGTGTCGCCCTCGCAATACAAGGGGTGCCATGTTCCATGAATTTTGCGTGAGTATTGGGAACCCCAGACTTGTTCGTTCGTGGTGGTGCCTCTTCTTTCCAGCTACTTCTGTTCTGTGGAACTCCTTGCCTTCTTTATTTTCCCCGCAGTATTTAATCTTCCTCTCTTTAAAGCCCACGTCTGCGCTCACCTGAGAGATTTGCCTTAGCTGGGGATTGGGTGGGTTTTCCTTAGCCATTTTTCTGCCCCTCCTTGAAAAGGGCTCGGCCCGTGAGTGGTTAACTGTAAAAAATAAATAAAAAAAATAAAAAAAATAAAAAAAAAAAAAATCTGGAAAAACAGATAAAGGCACAGAGTTCCATTTAATAGAGGTGGCTGGAATGAAAGAAGTGCAACAAAGAACAGGCCTGGGGTTCCCAATATTCACACAGAATTTTGAGAAAGCAGGGGGCCCCTTATGCTACGAGTGAGACGCAGTGGTGGTGGAATGCTGGAGGTGAGCTCCCTCGAGCATCGAGCACCTACCCTAGTAGTACCTATAAGAAAGAGATAGTTCACCAATGAAGAGATAAAGGGTTAAGGGAATTTGAAAGTAGGGAACAGTTTATTAGTCTTTTAGCCTTAGACTCAACCCAATCCAACAGAAGGATGGAATGGTAGCGCATTCTCTCCCCCCCCCAAAAAAAAAATGTGAGAATAGTACTATATGCAAGTACGGATAAGACTCTTATATAATTGTAGTAACTGTTCAGAAGAAAAAAATTCACTGACATCTAATTGTGATATAAGGCTTCCAAGGTAACATTGTTTATTTCCAGCCCAATAATATTTATTTTTTCCACAAGTAAGACGGGAGAGCGGTCGAAAGAGATAGGAAAGATAGGAGGTGTTTTTAAGGAAATATGAAGAAGTTTAGTTTTTAAAGAGCTGAATTTCACAAAGTTGAGGCAACCCCACCGGAAAATACTAAGAATAGTATCGGAAAACTGAAGTAGATATACAACTTTAGGTGCAGAATAGGTTGGGGATTTGAAATGAGTGAAAGAATGGAGACTTGAGTCATCATCGTAAGAATGAACAGAGTTGGAAGTGCAGCTGAGAAAATCGTTAATGAAAAAAGTAAGAATAAAATTGGAGATGGAACAGAACCTTGTGGAACCACACAATTAACAGGAAAGAAGAAAGAGGTCACTCCATCAAGAAGTGCCGATATAGAGCGATCTCAGAGAAAACTAGACATGAGTAAGCAAAGGGAAGGAAAAAAATGAATAAAGGGAGCTTAAAGAGTAATGTCGCGTGACGCACCTGATCAAACGCTTTCGATAAAGAAAGTTAAAATAAAAAAGATGTGGAAGAGTGTATAATATAAAGCTGCCAAAAAATTGTCAGCGTCTATAGACCCAAACCCATTGATATGACCGGAAGAGACGGGCGGAGATTTATGCTGTTTCTCTCTGTGCCCCCGCCGAGAAATAAATAGAGAAGGAGTGGAAAAAAGATTGGCGATATTCGATATAACCATATTTGGGTAAAAAAGAAATGTTTATCGATAATAGATTCGTTGGGTGGGAGAGCAATTCGGCAATCTGAATAGGTCTAAGGGCGTGAGGACAAATGAAAAGAAATTAGTGAGAAGTTGAAAGGTGGTATTCTTTCTATTGAACACAGTTTCCTAATGAACATCAATATTGGATAAATGCGCAGCTTTAGAGGATGTTTTTAACTGAGGAAGAAAGATATGTAAAAAAATGGACGTGGATCTTGATATTTCAGGCCAGCATTCAGAGTAATTGCAATTTAGATATAATTGAAAAGGAATCCATAGAACAATTAAAAGAATTTGGAAAGGGGTCTAACATAAGCGAGTTAAGATTACAATGCAAGTACGGGATTAAGACTCTTGTTCGATAGCATTTCTGGTACAATTCACTTTTCTCAAAGTGGTGCCTCTGAAAGAGTGGTATCTATGTTCTAATAGATATAAACAGATATTAATGAATGCGAGAGTATTCCGGATAATGAAGAGATAATTACTGCGGAAAAAAGAAGGAAATATATCTCGAGCTCAAAGAGTATAATAAAAAATCTGGGTGACTTCTAGCTTTTCTAGGGATATAAGGGAGGGTGGGGGGGGGAGGGATATTGCATTAAATAGGGCGGGAGAAGCCAAATTGGGAGCGAGGTGTTTTCGAGTTGGGAGATTGATAGGCGGTCAGAATATTTCAAAAATGTTGTCAAAGGCAGAAATAAAATTGATGAAGTTTACTGAAGATTGCCGAACATTTTCATTCTTGGATGTTCGGAAAGATAGTATGATTGTTCATCTTTTGGATGAAGCAATCAGGGGGGCATGTAGGATTATTGATGTATTTATTCATTATGTAGCTCCGCATTTATTTTATGTTTTATGTTTATTTCTTTTATTTGTCTACAATTAACTATCAAACAAGAAGGTTGGTTTACTTGTTCCTACAATAATAAAATAATAATAATAATAATAATAATAATAATAATAATAATAATAATAATAATAATAATAATAATAATAATAATAATAATAATAATAATAATAATAATAATAATAATAATAATTTAATACTAATGAAAACGACAATAGTTTTAATTATAAAAATAAAAAATAAAAAAAAAATAATAATTAATAATGATTAAAATAATAATAATAATAAAGACTTAAATCTTAAAAAAAATAAATAATAAAATAATAATAATAATAATAATAATAATAATAATATAGAATAATAGATAATAATAATAATAATAATATAATCAATAATAAATATAATAATAATAATAATAATAATAATAATAATAAATAATAATAAAATAATAATAAATAACTGAATAATAATAATAATTAATAATAATAATAATAGATGAATAATAATAATTAATAATATATAATAAAATAATAATATAATAATAATAATAATAATAATAATAATTAATAATAATAATAATAATTATAGATAATTACAATAATAATATAATTAGAAAATAATACTAATTATAATAATATAATAATAATAATAATAAAAATAATAAT
>JABUQX010131026.1:12500-15000 GCA_015478945.1 Trachelipus rathkii | reverse complement strand
ATTGAACTATGACAATTTTGAAAGTCATTTGTATATATATTAAAAAATAGTGGCCCCAGTATGGAGCCCTGGGGGACACCGTGGGAAATTGAGGCAAGTGAGGATGATGTGTCTTCTAACCGATAATAACTAACTAACTTATAATTAAATAATAATAATAATAAAATAATAATAATAATAATAATAAAATAATATATAATAAATAATAATAATAATAAATAATATTAATAATAATAATAATAATCATAATCAATTCTCATACGAACAATTATACAAGGTGGTAATAATGTTATTTTTTTAATAACCACAATAATTATTAAAGCACTCACAAATAATAATAAATTAATAATAATAATAATTACTAATAATAATAATAATAATAATAAATAGATAATAAATAATAATAATAATAATAATAATAATAATAATAATAATAATAATAATAATAATAATAATAATAATAATAATAATAATAATAATAATAATAATAATAATATTATAGTAATAATAATAATAATAAGTAATAATAATAATAATAATAATAATAATAATAATAATAATAATAATAATAATAATAATAATAATAATAATAATAATAATAATAATAATAATAATAATAATAATAATAATAATAATAATAATAATAATAATAATAATAATAAAACTAATATGCATATTGAGCCAACAATTGGAGAAATGAATAAGCCTGTGTATTATTCGCATTTAATTAAAAACAAGTTTATCATCTCTCTTGGAAAGATGAATGATATTTCTTTATTAAAGAAACTTATCCGGCTGGAAGATATTGAAAATTGAAGTTATTATTTATAAATAATATCTTCAATTTTCAAGTTTTAGTCTATTTTTTAATAATAATTATTATTAAAGAATAGACTAAAACTTTTACCTAAATATGTAAGTTTGGACGATATAAATTCTTCTATAAAATAATTAATAAATGTATATTAATATTTGCATTTATTATTGTATATTAAAATATATTACGTATGGTTACAAAAGTATAAGTTGAATCTTACCAGCATATTTTTACTGTACTGAAAAAAAATGAAGAAACCAAAATAAAAGGCAAAGAAATATTGCTCTAAAAGATATTATAAAATTGAAGACATTATATAAATCTAAAAGATAATGGAATGTGTTCGAAATTAAATAAAACGAAAGTAAAAGGATAAATAAATTTTTTAAAACCTAATGGATAAGTTTCTGAGAAGAAAACGATGAAAGAAAACGACCTCAAAAACAAATTGTATTTTATAAATCAAATAAGAAAATTGGAAAGTTTCCTAAGAGGAAATGTTTTGAATAATGGATGAAAGTAAAAGGAAATGTAAGTTTAAAGAGTAAGTCGCAGAATATGATTGTAAATAATGGAATCATAAACAGATGACGCAAACAAATAAGAAAGAAATGCAAATAAAGTAGCAAAATTATTGAGATTTATATTCCTGAAAGTTTAAAAAAAAAAAGAAAGATTACAAAAAGAAAAAATGAAAAAAAGCAATCTCTACAAGTCTCATAACAAAATAAGGGAAACAAATATAAATGATGGATTTAAAAACGTAAAATAAGCTTTCTGAATCGGAGTGAATCAGAGAAATTTAGCTGAGTAAGTAATTTCAGTGTTTTCAGTATTCAGATGCTCTACAAGAACCAAGATCATGCATTGCAAAAGAAATTGAGTAATCGTTTCCCCACCCCTTAAATGAAGTAATATATATATATATATATATATATTATATATATATATCTATTATATATATGAGATATATATATATATATATAAGTAATATATATATATTATATTTAGGTATATATATATATATATTATATATATATATATAGTATGAGAGTATATATATATATTAGATATATATATATATATGTTATATTATATAAATTATATATATTATATATATAGATTATATATATATAAGTTTATATATATTATATAATATTATATATATAATCTATATATACTAATATATATATATATATAGATATAGATATTATAATATATATATATATAGATATAGTTATATTATATAAATATAGTATTTATAGTTTTATTATTATATAAATATAGTAATAGATTCCATCTCGTCGAATACACCCCTACCTTCTCATCCCAAGACTAAGGGTAAAGTGCGGTACATGCACCGGAAACAGAAAAGTAGTAGAAGAATATGACGTAAGTCGAAAAGAAAGCACAGCCTTACCTTTTCGTGAGAACTCGTTGCAGTCAGAAAATCCACCCTAGAGACTTCACAGGATCGCGACGAAACCCTCACTTATGGCATCACCGTCCACAACCTATAGGGTGTGCCATCCCTGGTGGCCCAGGGTGGGCCCTAACCATACCCCCTACGATAACCGCACCATTCACTCCTTGTATGCACCTTTCTTATCTCCTCTAACATACCCTCATGTAAGAACCTAGCGCACTCAAGACATAGTCCCTTTGCATCCACCAAGGATTTAA
>JABUQX010131026.1:0-10000 GCA_015478945.1 Trachelipus rathkii | reverse complement strand
TATATAGATGTTTGAAAAGAAGAAGAACATATGAAATTAGGCAGGTAAAGAAATATAAACTTGTCCTTCCCGGAATTGAACCCACCGCCCTGTGTGCGACTGAGGACAATATACCCGGTGCTTTACGACTGAGGCTATCCTCCAACACAAAAAAGTTGGATTCAAGAAACAATTAATAAAGCAACCGAAGCTTCCCATCAGGCACAATCACAGGTGATGCGCAGGCAACTGTCCTTATCCCTCGTATCAATTGTTATTATTTGTAGATGTGTAAAGATTGCATAATAATCGCTAATTATATAAGATGTTAAAGAAAAAACATATAATTAGAAGGTAAAGAATTAACTGCCTTCTCCGGAATTGAACCACAGCCATGTTGCGACTGAGGACAATATACCCGGTGCGTTACGATCGAGCCATCCTCAACACAAAAAAGTTGGATTCAAGAACAATTATAAAAAGCAACCGAGCTCCCATCAAGGCGACATCACCAGGTGTGCCAGCACTGCCTATCCCTCGTTTATCTTATATATTTAGATGTTAAATTATTGTGATGAATAATCGCAATAATAAGAACGAAGTGATTTAAAGCAAAGTATACATGTATTAATAGGAAGTGTAAAAGGAATTAACTGCCTTCTCCGGGATTGAAACCAGCCGCCCTCTTGCGACTAGCAGAGACCAATAATTACCCGGTGCCGTTACGATCGAGCCATTACTCCAACAAAAAAGTTGGAATTCAAGAACAATATAAAGCACCGAGCTCCCATTCAGGCGACATCACCAGGTGTCCAGCCAGTCCTATCCCCGTTCTTTTTATGTAGATGTTAAATATTGCAAAATAATCGCAATTATATAAGATGTTAAAGAAAGAACATATAATAGGAAGGTAAAGAATTAACTGCCTTCTCCGGGATGAACCACCGCATGTTGCTCTGAACTACAGGAGGACAAATATACCGGTGCGTTACGATCGAAGGCCATAGCTCCAACAAAAAGTTGGATTACTAAGAACAATGTGAGGTAAAGCAACGAGCACAACCATCAAGGCCGACGATCACCAAGGTGTCCAGCCGGTCCTATCCCTTCGTTCTTTATATTGTAGATGTAAATATTGCATAATATAATCGCAAATTATATAAGATGTTAAAGAAAGAACATATAATAGGAAGGTAAAGAATTAACTGCCTTCTCCGGGATTGAACCACCGCCAGTTGTTGCAGACTGAGGCACAATATACCGTGCGTACGATCTCGACGCATCTCCAACAAAAAAGTTTGGATTCCCAAGAACCAATTATAAAGCAAACCAGCTCCCATCAAGGCGACATCACCAGGTGTCCGCCTTGTCCTATCCCGTCGTTCTTTATATTTTTAGATTTTAAATATTGCATAATAATCCATTATATAAAATGTTAAAGAAAGAACATATAATAGGAAGGTAAAGAATTAACTGCTTCTCTGGGATTGAACCACCGCCATGTTGCGACTGAGGACAATAATAACACGGTGCGTACGATCTGAGCTATCCTCCAACACAAAAAAGTTGGATTCAAGAACAATGTATTAAAGCAACCGAGCTCCATTCAGGCGACATCACCAGCGTCCAGCCGTCCGAATCCCTCGTTCTTTATAGTGTAGATGTTAAATATATTTAGCATAATAATCGCAATAGTATAAGATGTTAAAGAAAGAAGACATATAATAGGAAGGTCAAAGATTAACTGCCTCTCCGGGAATTGAAACCACCGCCACTGTTGCTGGGACTTAGGACAACATATACCCCGCGTGCGGTGTAACGGTCGAGCCAATACACTCAACAAAAAGTTGGATTCAAGAACAATTATTAAAAAGTATACACGAAGCTCCCATCAAGGCACATCACCAGGTGTCCAAGCCTGTCCTATCCTCGTTCGTTTATATTGTTAGATGTTAAATATTGCATAATAATCGCAAATTATATAAGATGTTAAAGAAAAAACATATAATAGGAAGGTAAAGAATTTAAGCTGCCTTGCGTCCGGAGATTGAGAACACAACCCCGCCATGTTGCGGACTGAGACCAATATACCCGGTGCGTGTACGATCGAGCCATACTCCAACAAAAAAGTTTGGATTCAAGAACAATTATAAAGCAAACCGAGCTCCCATCAAGGCGACATCACCAGGTGTCCAGCCTGTCTTATCCCTCGTTCTTTATATTGTAGATGTTTAATATTGCTAATAATCGCAATGTATATAAGATGTTAAAGAAAGAACATTTAAGTGGGAAGGTAAAGAATAACTGCCCTTTCTTCCGGGATTGAAACCACCGCCAGTGTGCGACTGAGGGGACAATATACCCGGATTGCGTTACGATTCGAGCCATACTCCAACAAAAAAGTTGGATTCAGAACATTATAAAAACCAGCTCCCATCAAGGCGACATCAACCAGGTGTCCAGCCTGTCCTATCCCTCGTTCTTTATATTGTAAATGTTAAATATATTGCATAATAATCGCAATTATATAAGATGTGTTAAAGAAAGAACATATAAGGAGAAGGTAAAGAATACTGCCTTCTTCGGGATTGAACCACCGCCATGTGGCGACTGAGAACAATATACCCGGTGCGTTACGATCGAGCCCAACCCAAAAAAGTTGAATTCAAGAACAATTATAAAGCACCGAGCTCCCATCAAGCGCAATCACCAAGGTGTCCAGCCTGTCCTTAATCCTCGTTCGTTGGATGATTGTAGATTTAAGATATTGCATAATAATCGGCAATAATATAAGATGTTGAAAGGAAAGAACATATAAATAGAAGTAAAGAATTAACAAGCCTCTCGGATTGAACCACCGCCATGTTTGCGACTGAGGACAATAACGCCGGTGCGTTACGATCGACCATACTCCAACAAAAAAGTGTGGATTGCAAGAACCATTATAAAGCAAACCGAGCTCCCATCAAGCGACATCACCAGTTCCAGCCTGTCCTATCCCTCGTTCTTTATATTGTAGATGTAAATATTTGCATAATAATCGCTATAATGTATGATAAGATGATTAAAGAAAGACAATATAATAGGATAGGTAAAGAGAAATTAAACTGCCTTCTCCGCCGGATGAAACCACCGCCATGTTGCGACTAAGGACAATATACCCGGTGCGTTACGATCGAGCCATACTCCGGGTGGTTCGAGATCCCGTTGAGGTATAGGCAGTTAATTCTTTACCTTCCTATTATATTTCTTCCGTCTTATACATCGTTATTTATTAATTTGCGATTATTATTATGCCAATATTTAACATCTACAATATAAAGAACGAGGGATTAGACGGCTGGAAACCGGGGATGATGTGCCGCAGCTTGATGCTGCTCGGTTGCATTTATAATTGTTCTTGTATATTCGCGAGAGCTTTTTGTGGAGTCACGTGGCTCGATCGTAAACGGCACCGGGTATATTGTCCTCAGTCGCAACATGGCGGTGGTTCAATCCCAGAGAAGCAGTTAATTCTTTACCTTCCTATTATATGGTTCTTTTTCCTTTAACGATCTTATACTCATATTGGCGATTAATTATTGCAAATTTAACATCACAATATTAAAGAACGGAGGGATAGACAGTGCCTGAGAGACACCTGGTACGCGTATGTTCTCGCCTTGATGGGAGGCTCGTATGCTTTATAATGTTCTTGAACCAACTTTTTTGTTGGAGTATGGTCATCGTAACGCACCGGTATTGTATTGTCTCAGCGCAACATGGCCCGGTGGTTCAATCCCGGAGAAGGCAGTTAATTCTTTACCTCCTCATTATATGTTCTTTCTTTAACATCTTATATAATTGCGATTATATGCAAATATGGTTAACATCTACAATATAAGAAGAACGAGGGATTAGGACAAGCTGGACACCTCGGTGATGTCGCCTTGATGGGAGCTCGGTTAGGCGTTCCGATATCACAATTGTTCTGCCAATCCAACTATTTTGTTGGAATACTTGGCGCGAGTCCGTAACGCCCCGCGCCTAATATTGTCCTTCAGTCGCCAACAGGCGGTGTTCAATCCGGAGAAGGAGTTACGTTGAATTCTTTTACCCTCCTATTACATGATTCTTCTTTAACATTCTTATATAATTGCGATTAGTTATGCAAATATTTAACATTCTACGAATATAAAAGAAGAGGGATAGACAGGCTGTTACACCTGGTGATGTCGCCTTGATGGGAGCTCGTGCTTTATAATTGTTCTCTCGAATCCAACTTTTTGTTGGAGTTATGGCTCCACGTAACGCCAACCGGGTTATATTGTCCTCAGGTCGCAACATGGCGGGTGGTTCAATCCCGGACAGAAAAGACCGGCAGTTATAAATATCATTATTACCTTCCTATTTATATGTTCTTTCTTTAACATCTTATATAATTGCGGATTATTATGCAATATAACATCTACATAAGACGAGGGATAGGACAGCTGGGAACCTGGTGATGCGTGTTGATGAGATAGAGAGATCGGTTGCTTATTAATTCAGAATATCACCATTTAACTTGTTGTTCGCCTTTTGAATCCAAAGCCTCGGTTTTTAAGATTCCATGTGATATGGCACTTTCTTGGGATCTTACTTACGACACCAGAAAGTAATTATTTGTCTCGGAATGAAGTCCGACATCCATCTTCGCGTTTGTTGAAGAGTTGAAGCGTTGCAGTTAATTCTTTACCTTCCTATTATATGTTCTTTCTTTAACATCTTATATAATTGCGATTATTATGCAATATTTAACATCTACAATATAAAGAACGAGGGATAGGACAGGCTGGACACCTGGTGATGTCGCCTTGATGGGAGCTCGGTTGCTTTATAATTGTTCTTGAATCCAACTTTTTTGTTGGAGTATGGCTCGATCGTAACGCACCGGGTATATTGTCCTCAGTCGCAACATGGCGGTGGTTCAATCCCGGAGAAGGCAGTTAAATCTTTACCTTCCTATTATATGTTCTTTCTTTAACATCTTATATAATTGCGATTATTATGCAATATTTAACATCTACAATATAAAGAACGAGGGATAGGACAGGCTGGACACCTGGTGATGTCGCCTTGATGGGAGCTCGGTTGCTTTATAATTGTTCTTGAATCCAACTTTTTAGGTTGGAGGATGGCTCGATCGTAACGCACCGGGTATATTGTCCTCAGTCGCAACATGGCGGTGGTTCAATCCCGGAGAATGCTGTTAATTCTTTACCTTCCTATTATATGTTCCTTCTTTAACATCTTATATTAATTGCGATTATATTGCAATATTTAACATCTACATATAAAGAACGAGGGATAGGACAGGCTGGACCCCTGGTGATGTCGCCTTGATAGGTGATCAGTTGCTTTATAATTGTTCTTGAATCCAACTTTTGGTTGGAGGATGGCTCGATCGTAACGCGCCGGGTATATTGTCCTCAGTCGCAACATGGCGGTGGTTCAATCCCGGAGAAGCAGTTAATCTTTACCTTCCTATATATGTTTCTTTTCTGTTAAACATATAATAAATATTATATTATATATATATTATATATAAATAGAGTATATATATATATATTATTATAGATAATATATATATATATTTTATATATATAATATTATATAGTAAAATATATATATATATTTCATATATAAATATATATATATATATATATATAATAAGTATAATATATTATATGATATATATATATTTTATATAGATATATATACATATATAAATATAATATATTTATATTACATTCTACTAGTATATATATATATAATATATTATATATATACTAGCTATTATATATATATATATATAATAATATATATATATATAAATATAATATAATATATATATAATATATACATATTATATATTAAGTATATAAATTAGTATATTAGATTATATAGTTTATATATATAATATATATACTATTTATATATATATATATATATTAAGTATATAATATATATATAATATAGTATTAATACTAAGATATATATATACTGGTATACTTTATTAACCCTTTTCTATAGTATCATATATATATATATATATATATATATATTAGTATATATATATATATATATATATATATATTATATTATATATATATATATAATATAGATATATATATTTATAGAGTTAAAAAAATATCATGTTTTTAAATATTTGTCCATCTTAGGTACATGTATATAACGTTTGATAATATATATTATTATATATATATATAGTATAATAATATATATATACTATAATACTGTATATTATGTAGTATACATATATATATATATATATTATATATATATATATATATATATATATATATATATATATATATACTTATATATTTATATATATATACTTATATATTATATATATATATATATAATATATAGTATAGAAATATAAATATATATATTAATATATTTATTAATTATAATATATATATATATAATATATATCATATATATTATATATATATTAAGAATATTAATATATATATATATGTATATTATATATATATATATATATATATATATAAATATATTATATACTGTGTATGAATTCATCATATGTTTAAAATTCATATTTATTTATTATATATTTTTTAATATTTTTAAATTTTATTTTTTTACTTTTTAATTATTTAAAATTATATATATATATATATATATATATTATATATATAATATATATATATATATATATATAATATTATATATAATATATATATATATATATATGATTATATATATATATATAAATATATTATATATATATATATATATATATTATATATATAAATATACTATAATATAATATATATATTTATATATATATATATATATATATATGGTGTGTATATATAGTATATATATATATATATATATATTATATATATATATTATATTATAGTATATATATTATTAATATATATATATATATAGATAATATATATATATATATTATATATTATATAATTATATTAGTAAACTATAATATATATATATATAGTATGCCTATATAATATATATTATATATATATATATATATATAATTATATATAAATATATACCTATATGATAGAATAGTAAATTTATATAAATTTATATAAATTTATATAATATATATAATAGTATTAATATATTTAATAAGACTTATATACTAGCATATTGTGAGGAGGATATAATATATAGTGACTATAGTATATTATATAATAGATAGTATAAATTGATTATATATTATATTATATTATATATAATAATATATAATATATGATATATATAATATATATATATATTTATATTTATATATATATATAAATATATACATATATATATATATCATATAATATATATATATATATATATATATATATATATTATATATATATTTGTATATATATATATATAATATATTGCATGGTTGGGTGTGTGTTCCAGATCTTGCCATTTTGGTACATGTAAGATTGAGCATTGCGGTTAAGTCTGGGTTTAGGGAATTGCATAGATTGGATAAGATTAGTAGCAAGACATTTCACACAATTCCTTCTTAATGGAGGAGGTATGCGACTGGAGAGTTCAGAAGAGTATTGTTTGTTTTAAAAGAGATAGAGTAAATAAAGTAAGGCAACAATTCCATTGGGAGAAAGAAACTGGAAAGAGTTAGTGAGAGAAGGAAAGTTGATATGTATAAAAGACATGAACTCCATCTTTTTCTGTTTAAGGAGGGCTGTGTGAGCTGTACCTCCCCAGGAGTGTGAGGCAGAGTCCATATAGGGGCGAACGGTACCCCTTATAAAACGCAAGCAACAGCAGTGGCTTCAAAAAATTCCGTAGACACCTCAGAACTCCCAACGTCTTAGAAGCTTGCTTAGAAAAAGAAGAAATATGATCCTTCCAATTAAGATCACATGAAAAACAAACACCAATAAAATAATATTAAGGAGAGAAGAAGGTTTTAGCTGTGTGTTTTCGACGATGATGTAACAGTTGTGTGAAGATTATGTCCAACCGTAATATGAAGGAAGTGATTGTTTAGGGCATTGTGAAAAAAAAACATGTTCTCGATGCCTAAATTAGAAATTAGACAAAGCTCAGAGGTTAGTTACTCCAAGGCCGCCCCGCCCCGCCCCGCCCCCTAGCGTGAGTCAATTGCTTTTGGGTTCGATATCTTTCAAAATGAAGTGAGTTTTAAGGGTGGAGCAGTCGGCAAAGAAAATAGTAGAGAAAAAGCCATTAATGTAAAGTAGAGTTGAAAATCACTATATATAATATCACAAATAGTAAACATATATCATTATATATCTTACTATTAAAGGAAGAAGCGTATATAACCCATATAACCACATAACCTATATATATAGATGCTTACATATATATATATATATATATATATGAAATGTATTATATAGTATAGTGATATATATATAATATATTATGCAATATAATGATTCAGGTATAATATATTTATAATATATATATTATATGCTATAAATATTAATAAATAATCAATATGAAGTCCTATATAATAATGGTATATAAATATAAACACTATATACTTAGTAATATATATATATATTATATATTATATATATATAATATATATATATATATATATAAAGGATATATAATATTAATATATAGTAAGGATATATATATATAAATATATGAGTATATATATATTATAGTGCTATATATATAATGTTATGAGATATGACCTATATATATAATATAATTATATATATATAATCGTCCTATATATAATATATATATATATATATATATATATAAATTTAAATATAGATAGTATATAGTTTTTATTATTATTATAATATATTATAATATTATATATATATATATATAAGTATTGATAATTATAATATTAAAATATATATAATAATATATATATATATATATATATATATATATATTAGTAATATATAATATATTTATATTTACCTCTATATATATATTAATATAATATATATATATATATTTATATATATATATATATATATAATATATATATATATATATATATATATAATATATATATAATATATATATATAATATATGATAGGCTATATATTATATATATATATATATATATAATATATATATAATGATATATATATATATATATATTATATATATATATATATATTATATATATCAGTAGTGACTCCAGTAACTTTTTACTACTCGTGCTCTCTCTCTCTCTCTCTCTATATATATATATATATATATATATATATATATAATATATTTAATATTATAGATAGTAATTTATTAATATTCTACTTATTTATATCTATTTTACCTAAGTATAAAGATATATATATATATAATATTATATATATTATTATATATATATATAAATATAATATATAGATATATATATATAATATATATTATATATATATATATATATATATATATATATTATATATATAATATATATATATATATTAATATATATATATAATATAATAATAATATATATATATAATATTATATATATATATATATATATATATATATAAAATATAATATATATATATATATTTATATATTAGTATATATTGAATATAATTAGAAACGTTGAGTTTTCCCATTAAATATTTTCTTTATTTAAATCGTTTTATATTGTAGATTCCACGATTAACTTTAATAATATTTCAAGTTATAATTTTTTCTTCTATTGTTTTAAAGTATTTTAGTAATATTTTTATTATTTTATTTGTTTTATTAAAAAAATTTTGTTATAAAATATTATTTGTTATGTATAGTATTTAAACATATCAATTTATAAAAACTAATGTTTAATATAAACAAATATATATATTATAAATATCACAGAGTAAGAATTGCTTTAGGGCAGCGAGATTAGTAGCTTTATTATTAATGTGTGAAAAGTGCGATATTTAATAGCGGCTTATCTGCCCTTTTTCGTTTCCAATTATTTGCATTCAAATTCTTTTACTATCTCTCTCTTGT
>JABUQX010131025.1:7500-12500 GCA_015478945.1 Trachelipus rathkii | reverse complement strand
AGAGAGAGAGAGAGAGAGAGAGAGAGAGAGAGAGAGAGAGAGAGAGAAATACATTGATTCCAAGATACTTTCATAACAAATTTAAGTAGTAAAGATTTCTTATGAATGAAACACTATTTACCTTAATAATAATAATATAATAATAATAATAATAATAATAATAATAATAATAATAATAATAATAATAATAATAATAATAATAATAATAATAATAATAATAATAATATCTTGTACCAATCAAATGCTATTACAAAGTTTATTCGTTATTGCGTTCATATTTTTCGTTAATGAAGTCAATTTGTATTTCTTTTATCTTAAATGTTTTTTTTTTCATTTTCTTCATACTTTTTCTTTACCTTCTTTATTGGATATTTTGTTCTTCAATTCCTTTCGACTTAGTTGATCCGTGGCTCAGAGGTAGAGCACTCGCCTATCAAGCAGGGTTGGCCGATGCACCAGGTGCGGTGCGGTGCGGTGCGTGGTGCGTCATTTTGATGCGGTGCTGGTGGACACATAAATCCATTTTCCCGATGCGGCGCGATTTTTAAAATATAGAGGTGAGGTGAGGTGAGGTGCGGTGCAAATCGAAACAGAGAAGTGCGGTGCCTTGCGACGAAAGTGACTTTGGTGCGGTGCACGGTGAGGTCGGTGCGGTGCGGTGTCTGGTGAGCTTACCATGATGCGTACTGGTGCGGTGAGTGTGCTGAATTTCGCTGCTCGACCAATACTACTATCAAGCAAGATAATTAGTGTTCTACATTGGTCTGGGGGGAGGAGGGAAATGTGTGTTAGTGTTATTCTCACTTTACGCTAGTTTATGAGTATTTTAGCGAGGTATTTTGTTACAATTGGAATAAAGTACCCGGCATCCGCGATAGGCCTAGCAAACCAGCGGTATCTGTAATATACCCAAGTAAACCCAGGAACCTTTTTAGATGGCTTTCACTGACAAAGGTAATTTAATCTAATTTTTCCAAATCCGTTTAAAATTATTTTTATATCTTTACACACTTCCATTGTTGGTTGTTTCGTTAATTTGCGTTTCTCAAGTAATTTATTTTTTCTCTCTACATTCTTTTCTCTCTCTCTCTCTCTCTCTCTCTCTCTCTCTCTCTCTCTCTCTCTCTCTCTCTCTCTCTCTCTCTCTCTCTCTCTCTCCCTCTCTCTTCTCTCTCTCTCTCTCTCTCTCACATCTCTCTCTCTCTCTCAATATATTTGTATGGGTCAAACAATCGTCTCTCTCTCTTCTCTCTCTCTTCCTCTCTCTCTGCTCTCTCTCTCTCTCTCACTCTTTCTCTCTCTCTCTCTCTCTCTCTCTCTCTCTCTCTCTCTCTCTTTCTTTCTCTCTCTCTACCTTCATTCTATTGTATCAGAATTTATGACTCTTCCTGTCTTCTCTCTCTTTATGTATTAGAATTATTTTACTCCTGATTTTAAGTCTTGTTTTTTTCATTTTCACTAATATATTGTTATGGGTCAAACAATCGTCTCTCTCTCTCTCTCTTCTCTCTCTCTCTCTCCTCTCTCTCTCTCTCTCCTCCTCTCTCTCTCGCTCTCTCTCTCTCTCTCTCTATCTCTATCTCTATCTCTTCTCTATCTCTCTTTCTTTCTTTCACTCTACCTTCATTCTATTGTATCAAAATTTATAACTCTTCCTGTCTCCTCTCTCTTTATGTAAAAGAATTATTTTACTCCTGATTTTAAGTCTTGTTTTTTTCATTTCACTTGATATATGTATGGTCTAACCAACGTTTCTCTCTCTCTCTCTCTCTCTCTCTCCTCTCTCTCTCTCTCTCTCTCTCTCTCTCTCTCTCTCTCTCTCTCTTCTCTCTCTCAGAGACTTTCCTATTCTCATAATTTACATTTTAAACTTCATTAAAATTCACAAATTTTAGCTTAAAATAAATTACGTATTACACACCCAACCATAGTTAGCTCATATAGTATATATATATATATATATATAATATATATCAGAAAATATATAAATCAATATATATATATAATATATATATATATATATATATATATATATATATATATATATATATATATTATATATAATCACCCACCTTCTTTCTCAAATTGGGGGGTAAGGTGCCGTAACATGCACTCGGAAAACAGAAAAGTAGAAAGAAGAATATGACAAAGTCAAAAAGAAATCCCAACCTTACCACCCCTTTGTATACCTGATTAGTGATAACTCGTGCGCAGTCAGAAAATCCACCCTAGAGCTTCAGGGACCTCGGCGGACCCTCAACTATGGCATCTCGTTAATGTGGGGTTAATCCCTTAGCCCAGGGGCCACAACCATACCTCTTCACAAAACCCCGCCATTCACTCCTATTATGCCACCTTTCTTCGCGCCTCTGCCAACTCACATTTATCTCTTCCAGGCATTCTTACTGACTCAATCCACTTTTCTTTGGTCTCCCAGCCGAGTCGATTCCAGCACACTCACCACTATACATCCGCTTAACCAACTATCATCCATCATTTCCACATGTCCAAACCATCTCTACGTACTTTTACTTATTCTCTCATTTATTCCTTTCTTCACACCACACAGCTCTCTAATACGTTCATTCCTCTCATTTTATCAATTTTTCTCACACCTAACACCACCCTAAGATTGTTTTCATTCTGAACCATTGTACTTTAGATCTAAACCTCTTATTCCAGACCATAGTTTCAACTATACTTTAACACAGGTAACAGCTCACTTATATGAAGACCCTAGCGCACTTCAAAGTAGTCGCCTTTACATCCACCAAAGAGTGTAATTGCAACCAGCCCACCTTCCTACCATTCAAAACTTTTCAACTACACTTGGCATCATCCTTTTCCTCGTATTATCCAATTTAAAATTTTAATTTCCTTAAAAAAATAAATTTTAGGATCTCCCAGGGGGGGACCCCCCCAAAAAACTTGCTCCAGTTGCTCAACATTTAACATAACTTCACACCGAGGACTGTCGTCACTCAGAACCATAACCTACTTCCTATCTATGTTTACTGTCAAACCCCTCCTTTTACACACGCTCCAAATCTCTCTAACAATCCTCTCAAACTTCTTCAGATTCGTTACACAAATCCTAATCATCGCATATTATAGGTAGGACACTCTCCACTCTCCTCCATTCCCCATCATTCTAACAACATTCCCTGCCACCCCAAACTCTAATTCTTTCATAACCACACCCATATACAAATTGAAAAACCAAGGAGGACATAACACATTCCTGCCTCACTCCCGCTATTAATATTAAACAAATTACTTTCAACTCCATTTTATTCTTACACACGCTTCACTATCGTCATACATACTTTTGGTCATTCGCAGGCCTTCCACCAACACCATATGTCACTAACACCTGCCATAGAGCTTCTCATTAATACCTATCATACCCTTGTTGCAAATCCATAAAACCTAAATAGCACTTTTTCTCACTCCCTCATTTTCTCATCATTTGTTTCAATGTAACGATTTTGATCCACACATCTCTACCACTCTAAACGCACCTTTTCTTCCCCAACCAGTCCTTTAGTCACTCGACACACTCTTTCGACCAAGAATACCAGAATAATCTTTCCACAACACTCAGTTAAACTTATCCTATAATTCCTACATTACTCTTATTCTCCCTTTACCCTTACTGCTCTCCTCTCATCCCTCGGAACTATACCCTTCCATAAACGCTTTGTTACACAACTTCCAAATCCAATCATTCATCATCTCGCTTCCGTTCTTGATCATTTCACCAGTAATTTCATCTTACCTGCAGATTTATTCTCACTCTACCCATACCTCCTCCTTATCTAATGACCTCATCCCCAAAATACCTTATTCCTTTTTGCACAATCAAACCCACACACATTCATTATCACCTCTACCTTTCCTGCAAGTTATTGCAGATTTTCGAAGTGTCCTCCACCACTTCCTGCACACCCATCCCTGCAGTCCCCCCCCCCCCCCCCCCCCCCCCGCCCTCCCCCCGTTACCGCAAAAGGCACCATCCTTATTCTTTTCTGTAACAGATTCCCAATTGTCATTCTTAACCTTTCTCGCTTCCTTCCAGAAGAGCTTGCTATTCCCTTGTAAGTCCCCATTCATCCCCTTCCAAACTGTTCATTTACCTTTTTTCTTTCTCCTACGTATGCAGCCCTTAGTATTCGTTTTTTCCTCCTTATATAATTCCAGCATCTTTCTTTTGAAACCTCATTTGCTTTTAGTACATTCAACCAGGCTTCTTTTTTACTTTTTAACGCTTGCATCACCTCTCATTCCACCATCACAGTTAACATTCTTACTTCCTAACTTTAGCACATCCACTTACTTCTTTTGCCACTGCTAACAATTGCTTCCTTCATTTGCTCCCAAATTTGTTCAGTTTCAATTTTCAACATTTTCCAACTGATTACTTGCGAGCACTCTTACATAACTTATCCTTATTACGCCTTTACACTTAACTTCTCAACTCTAATTACCCCACTTCCTTTCCCGTATCACCTTCCTCTCCCATCCAAGCCTCCAACTAACTTAAATTTTACATAGAACAACATAATGATCCGTAATCCCATTCCTAAACCTCTCACTGATTAACATCCAACACATACTTCAAACAGTTTCCTTCTTTCGCCAACACAAAATCAATCAGTACTTTTCACTTCGATACCATCTCTACATACACCAACTCTAGTAAACTTATGAAGACTCTTGGTTAAAGAAAGTATTACTCACACACATTACCTCTCTCCTCACAGAAATCAATCACCTTCCTACCATTCTCATTTTTTCTGACACCCCAACCACCTGTTATACGATCCCTTTTTTGATCACATATCCAACCATTCATAGGTTACCCAACCATAAATCTGAAGTTTACTTGGACCCCATTCCAAAACATCATTCAGATTATCCCAGAAATCGTACCTCATTCAACATTACCCTCAGATGGACCATATGTTCACGACCACACAACCTTTGAACTTTCAAAACTT
>JABUQX010131024.1:35000-54796 GCA_015478945.1 Trachelipus rathkii | reverse complement strand
TATATATATATGAGCCGTGTCCAAAAGTGGCAGGGTTGGCACGATTGGGGACAACTGGATTGTCCCCAGTGGGGTTTTTCAATAAACCACACCATGAAAAAAAACATCAAAAAACCCACATCTGGGTTTTATAAAAAAAAAAGGTAAAAATGAAGGATAAAATATAACTGAGACACAAGGCTAATTATGTTTAATTTCTTTAGTGCTAATTTCAATTTTCTTAATCCTAGTTTACTAGTTAAATGCTCTTTGTTATTGTTATGATTATTATTATTATTATTATTATTATTATTATTATTATTATTATTATTATTATTATTATTTTTATTATTATTAATCAATCTTCTCGGACTCTTATAGGTGCTTTCTTAGCTCTGCTTTGCTCGACCGATCAACTAGAAATCCTTTGGTTTCTTCTGTTCAATTGTATGGAAGGGGTATTGAGTTTTGTTGGGTCCCTTCCCATGTGGTCGTTCCGGGGAACGAGAGAGCTGATACAGAAGCCAACCGTGCTTCCACCGGCAGGGTAACTAGCAGACGGTTCCTTCCACTGAAGATTTTTGGTTACAGTAATTTGACAAGCCCTGGGGTGCTTTGTGGATTTGCATGAGCATGTTTGGTTAGTGGGTTGACTGGGACAGTCTCGATAGGCCCATATGGCTTCTTACTGTCTCTATATTCCTAATGTCCTAATATACTGTTGGGACACCTCCCTGCGAATGATTTTTACGCGTGTGTCAGTCAGGGTTTCCTCTCCTGCTGGGAGACGTGTTGGAAGGGAGGATTCTCGTGGCGCCAAGATGCGAAATGTTAAACCTCGTTCAGGTCACTGGCCGTCCTTCTGTAAACGGAGTCGCCGCCAGGAGGTGATTTTCTCGCCCCTTTGCAAATTGGATATACCAATCTCATGCATGGCTTTCACATGGTAAGAGAGAATCAACCATTCTGTTCGTTTTGTTCTTCGTGTGATCCTCTTACTGTCACCCATATATTTGTGGGTTTTGGCGCAATCTCAGCCATCCAACTTAAGTTCTTCCCTGACATACTTACCATTCCTTTCCGGAATCGCCGTGCTCACATTTTATCATATTCCCCCATTTTCGAAGTGACAAAATTTTTGTGTTCCTCCATGAGCTGAACATCTTTTATCGAATATAAACCCCTTGATACCGTTATTTTTTTTCCCTCGTTCTGTGTAGGGACTTCCCCTGTTAGTTTTCGTAACACGGTATAGCCGCTCTTTATAATAATCATCAAAATAATAATCGTAAAAAAAATATATTATTATTATTATTATTATTATTATTATTATTATTATTATTATTATTATTATTATTATTATTATTATTATTTATTTTTTTAGCCAATTTCTTTCATAGCCGTTTATGAATCTGAAAAATTTTTCATCATCATTAAAGAAAATAAAAGAACGGTTCAGTCACATTTCGAATCAGAGGAAGAATTCTTTGGAAAACTTATTATGTCAAAGTTTCCTTCGGTGCTTCTTAAGAAGTGGAGTGATGACGAATTACAGGTATTTTCGCTAATTTAAATATTTATAGGCATATAAAAATTATCATTATATTACACTGGCCAACAGTGAAAAATTTTCCGAATTCAAAATTTATTTCCTAATCATTTCAACATGGAGAAAACGAAAATGATCTTGAAAATTTCGATTTAGCTCGTCGTTTCCAGAAATTGCCACTTATGAAATTTGGCGGTTGGTTTGGAATATTTCTGTGACGAATCATAATTGGTACTTTATTATTAGGAATAGAAGAACATAATAGTTATGATTAATGTAATATATTAAAAGAATTTATTATATAAAGTAATGAAATACACAATGTAAATATATAACCCTTCGGTATATGGTGAGGCATGGCAACGTTACAAATGTACAGAAAGCAATTGGGAACCTACAGTTAGTTGGTCGTCTGTGCTAACATGTGGGAATGCTGTGTATGTTCTTAGTTAATTATATATAAAGAGCAGCAGCAGTTATATATATAAGAGTATATATATATATATATATATATATATATATATATAGCAAGATATAGTAAAGTATATATATATATATAGTATAGTATATATATATATATATATATATATATAAGCAGCAGAAAGTATATATATATATATATATATATATATATATATATATATATATTACAATAAAGTTAAAAAAAAATATATATATATATATATATATATATATATATATATATATATATATATATATATCAGGTTTTTCACACTTAAATTTTTTAATTTTATTTCTCTGACTTTCTCAATGCCCAAATACGCAAATTTTCCTGACCAGCGTGTTCATTATTTTTGCGTATCAAATATCTATTAATCATTATTGCAGCCTATTTACTCAGTTCATACATTAAATTATTGAAAATTTATTTTAGAAACTGTTCATCATCATGAATGAATTTAAAAAAATATTTTTTTTTTACATATATAAAAGTTTACATTAATAGCCCAGGTGAATAACGTCCACTGTGATCACAAAAGTTCTAAATGAGGAGATTTAGGTTAACTTTTTCTTCTCAAGCATCTGAATTTTTGATTTTATAGTGTCTTCTTCTGTCAAAGCTTTCAGTTTTAACATCTTTCTTTGCTCTTCAAGTTTATAGATCTGTATGGATAATTTTCTTTTTTCAACCTTTTTTATTCTCTTCTTCTTTTGGTTCTGTTTTGACTTTGAGATGTTCTTCATATTATATGGGCAGCTTTTACATTTGTCAACATTTTTTGAGTGATAGAACTTTATAATTACTTTCATGAGATCTTATAGCATTGTGCACTATTCTTTGAGAAATCAGACAAGTTCTTCAGATTCTCCACTAAAATTGCTTAATTTATAGAAAACCCTCCTTCCACTGTCACATTTCCATGCGAAAACATCAGTCCTAATTTAATAATTTGCCACAATTCCACATAACATTGATTCCCAGCTGCTAATGCCGAAAACGAAGGAAGTCTCTTGAAAAGACAGTCCCATCCAAAATATTTTTTTATTTTAATTCAAGGTAGAATGAGCTTCACTGCAAAGTAGAGTGTATTGTGCTTTTTGCTTTCTAGAAAAATAGGGAGCAAGTCCATGGTTAATCACATATTTACATTTCATTAGCCCCATTTTAAATTTGAAGCTACAGCACTATCTGGAAACATTAATTTAAATGTTTCCCTTATATCTGCACACGAGTTTAAAGACATTTTATCATCCACCACCTTTAATGCCCATAGTATTTCAGATCTTGTAACATCATCTTTAATGCAAAGATGAAACTGATTGATAAACTGGTTTGGTTGGTTATTAATGGAACACCCAGGGTCATTTACAATCGGTTATATGATTAGAAGATGATGGAATGGCATAATTTTCAGTGCACAAACTTTCACTACTATTTGTATTATTAGAACACATAACAAAAAGTTTTTCAATGATGGTTTGGTCCTGTGAGTTTTGATTAAATTCAAATGAATTTCCTCTCTTATGTGAAACTTTGGCTTGGCGTCCCATGTTAGATAGATCAAAGTTCTTTTACATACTTTACAGTATGCCTTGGGAACTATCAGGTCCTTTACCCAACCACCTGATAAACTGTGGGTTCAGTTTGACGTTCAACCACTGGTCGTTAAAGGTTAGTTTTTTTGTTTGAAGTCATTTTATAAATAAATAATAAATATCTTTAACTGCACAAAAATCCAAAATCACTTCGTCAAACCTCAAAAAAAAACACCTCAAAAAGTATAAATCCCTAAAAAGAAAAAGATATAAACAGATTAAGTCATAAGTCATACAGTCTAAAACACATCCATATACCAATCACCTTCAATCGAAAGGATGAACTTGGAACAACCTCTACGAACAGAATAGGAAGAATAGTAGGTAATAGTGAACTAAAAATAGAGAATAAACAGATAGAAGTAGATTTATGGAATGTCATTCCTCGCCCATCCTTTTCATTCACTTATCAAATACATCTCTTATTCCACAATTATACAGTAAGGAAAAAAATATATAAAAAATATGCAACTTGGTCCATGGATCATTCTTCATATGTTTTGAAATTTTAAAATTTCCCTGACTTTTTTTTGAATTTCCCTGACTTTCAGCATATCTTTTAAAACGTTTCCCTGACTTTCCCTGACCAATTTTTTTTCCTGACTTTCCCTGACCTTCCCTGACTTTATATATATATATATATATATATTTATACATATATATATATAAATAAGATATATATATATATATATATATATATATATATATATATATATATATATATATATATATATATATATATATATATATATATAATGGAATAATAGGACCAACTACAAAAGGGATTAATAAAACCAACTATAAAATATAGCAAAGGTAGGTCAATAAGAAAGTCGAAGGAAAAGTTAGTCGTTATAAAACACTCAGGAAGGTAACAGCAGTTCAAGGATTGGTTACGATTAAGAAAAAAGGTTATATCAAAGGAAGAAAAAAAGAAACCCGTGATTTAACGGTAAGTTTGTGAATTTGAATTTGTTTATTTAAGTTTTTAGAAGAAAAGATATTTATCGGATATTTTATTTGACATTTTAGGGGGTAGAGCCGGACCCAAGATCAAAGTGCAACCTTTGAGAAGTGAAGTCGAAAATGCCGAGCCATTGCTTAATTTGAAGTCTACTCAGGAATCCGATGCCGTATAAAAAAGTCGGTCTCCTCTTTGGCGAACTTAGTAAAAGTTGGGATAAATAAACTCACGGAAGTTTGGAAATAATACATACGGAAACATTGGAATACGCAAACTCAGAGAAGTTTGGGAACAAAGCACTCAGGAATTAATGGTAGTATTTATCAAATTCGGGTAAAATTGTAAGTTGATTATTTTGAAGAATATTCATTTATGACAAATATTTCGGAGTTATGACTATATTATTGAATACAATTCACAGGCATTTATTTACTGATTATTAGTTGTAATTTTAAAGGATAGATTCTAACTTGGTTAAATTATATGCGTTATTGTTGATATTTATTTAAAGTGACTAATTTGAGGTTACTGGGCATATATTTTGCGGGAGGTTTACAACCCTGTGAGGTAGTGATTTTATAAACATTAATGTGTTACTAAGGATTAATAGAGTAAAAAGTTGTTGTACACCTTAAATTTAAAGAAAATGAAAAACTTGTTTCTCTCTCCATCGCTGGTTTAAGTTTATCAATTTAAAAAAGAGAAAAGGACTCCGCATTATATTGGTGGCTTGTTGAGTGGGTAGTAATTTAATTTACCGAATCCTTGGAGTTAAAATAGCAATGGAGGGAAATAATCCCTTGAATAGGTGGGGATTTCCCAAGAAATGTATTTTGTGTCGTTCAATAAAACATCTCGCAGTAGATTGCCCCCTCAAATATAGTTGGAAAAAAATAGTAATGATGGGAATAGTAGGACAGCAAGTGGGAAACGAAGGACGAAATATTGAGTAAGTATAACATAAATAAAGAGAAAGAGAGAAAAGAATTAGAGAGAGCAATAGACGAGCAACAAAGGAGTGACGCTGAAAAATATAAGAATTGGTTATTAAGGAAAAAAATGGAAAGTAACGAATGTGGAATGGCCGAATGGATAGAGAAGCGAACAAAGCAGAAGATGGATTAGTTAACTGTCAAAAGTGATTAATAGAACCAACTATAAAATATAGCAAAGGTAGGTCAATAAGAAAGTCGAAGGAAAAGTTAGTCGTTATAAAACACTCAGGATGGTAACAACAGTTCAAGGATTGGTTACGATTAAGAAAAAGGTTATATCAAAGGAAGAAAAAAAGAAACCCGTGACTTAACGGTAAGTTTGTGAATTTGAATTTGTCTATTTAAGTTTTTAGAAGAAAAGATATTTATCGGATATTTTATTTTGACATTTTAGGGGGTAGAGCCGGACCCAAGATCAAAGTGCAACTTTTGAGAAGTGAAGTCGAAAATGCCGAGCCATTGCTTAATTTGAAGTCTACTCAGGAATCCGATGCCGTATAAAATGGTCAGTCTCCTCTTTGAGGAACTTAGTAAAAGTTGGGATAAATAAACTCACGGAAGTTTGGAAATAATACTTACGGAAACATTGGAATAAGCAAACTCAGAGAAGTTTGGGAACAAAGCACTCAGGAATTAATGGTAGTATTTATCAAATTCGGGTAAAATTGTAAATTGATTATTTTGAAGAATATTCATTTATGACAAATATTTCGGAGTTATGACTATATTATTGAATACAATTCACAGGCATTTATTTACTGATTATTAGTTGTGATTTTAAAGGATAGATTCTAACTTGGTTAAATTATATGCGTTATTGTTGATATTTATTTAAAGTGACTAATTTGAGGTTACTGGGCATACATTTTGCGGGAGGTTTACAACCCTGTGAGGTAGTGATTTTATAAACAATGTGTTACTAAGGATTAATAGAGTAAAAAGTTGTTGTACACCTTAAATTTAAAGAAAATGAAAAGCTTGTTTCTCTCTCCATCGCTGGTCTAAATATAAAAATAAATATATATATATATATATATATATATATAAATATAGTAATATATATATATATATATATATATATATATATATATATATATATATATATATATAGATATATAAGTATATATATATATATAAATATAAAAAATATATATATATATATATTTAAATATATATATATTTCAGAAATAACATTCAGTTTAGTGATATCAATTTTGAGATTTAAAATAACGAGAATCCCACGGCATTGTAAAAATTTGGCGGACAGTTTCTGTAACGTGTGTGGTCTGGTCTGGTTACTTTTTCTGACCAAAAACGTCGGATTACTTAAACATAAAGGCTGCATGTCGCGCATATTTCGGTATCCAGTCAGGAGACCAGGACAATCACTGGCCTCCGCACATTGTCTGCAATACATGTGCTGCTCGCCTACGCGGATGGATGAACAAAACAATACATTCTATGCCTTTTGCCATTCAATGATTTGGAGGGAGCCCTCAAATCATGTAAACGATTGCTATTCCTGCATGATACCTCCCGTCAGTCATGGCATGTCAAGAAAAAAAAAGACGACTGTAAAGTACCCTAAAAACCCTTCAGCCATCCTACCAGTACCCCATGCAGAAAGTTTGCCCATACCAATTCCTCCAGTACACAACAATCTGGAGTCAGACGTACTGAGGATTGTGGAAGTGAGGAACCACCTTGTCCTTCCTCATCAAATGATCCGGATTTTGTGATTGACACTCAAGAATCTTGTCAGCCAAAATTGTTTTGTCAAGCTGGATAAATTGATTTAATTCGAGACCTAGACCTACCTAAAGTCAAATCAGAGCTTTTGGCATCAAGGCTTCAAGAAAGGAATCTTCTACTACCTAATGTTAATGTATCCACATACGGGAATCGCCAACACGATCTGAAACAATACTTTCGAAATGAAAATTCTCTTGTTGCCTGTTGTGATGTGCCTGGTTTAGTGAATGCTTTGCATTTAGAATACAAGCTAGAAGACTGGAGACTATTCATAGATTCTTCTAAGATAAATTTAAAAGCTGTATTGCTACATATGGCAATTCTCTTCCTTCAATTCCTATTGGACATTCTGTGCATATGAAAGAAACGTATGCAAATATGAAAGCACTTCTTATTGCAATTAAATACACCGACCATCGCTGGCACCTCTGTGGAGACTTGAAGGTCATTGCAATACTGTTGGCCATGCAATTGGGATACACCAAGTACTGCTGTTTCCTCTGTAACTGGAATAGTCGGGATAGGTCTTCTCATTACAAACGTAAGGTCTGGCCAGGTAGGGAAAATCTCTTGCCAGGTGAGAAAAATGTCCAGCATCCTCCTCTGGTAGACAGAAACAAAATTCTTTTGCCACCTTTACACATCAAACTTGGACTCCTGAAAGACTTTGTGAAGGGAATGGACCAGGATGGAGAAGGTTTTCAGTACCTCAGGAAACAATTTCCAAAACTCACAGTGATGCTAAAGTTAAAGAAGGCACTGTTGGGCCGCAAATTCGTAAACTTCTTAAGGATGTTAACTATGAGTTAGTTCTTTGCTGGCCATGAGAAAGCAGCATAGAAAGCATTTAAAGATGTTGTTCGTGGCTTCCTAGGAAATCGTAGGGTTGATAGCTACGTTGATATTGTGGATACAATTCTAGAAACGTATCGTCACTCAAGATCCATTTCCTCCATTCTCACCTGCACTTCTTCCCTGACAATTGTGGCGCCGTGAGCGACGAACATGGTGAGCGATTTCATCAAGATATATCTAGGATGGAAAGAAGGTATCAAGGTAAATGGAACGCCTCCATGCTTGCGGACTATTGCTGGACAGTGACAAGAGACGCCCCAGAAACCATTCACAAGCGAGTACCAAAGAGATGTCATTCAAGAGATTAAACATTAAAATGTGAGGTTACTGATTATAATGACATGAAAAGTTAAACATTACACATAGGCAAAATATAATAATTAATGTCACATAAAATTTATTTACATTTCTGGTAGTTGTGTACTTATTTTATGATATTAAAGAGCTTCAATTTATATCTTTTCGATAGTTAACATGCAAGTTCTATGTTATTATTTAATATGTAAAGATCTTCAAAACCAGAGCTAATACATAAAAATTATTATGAAATTTGTGTTTCTCGACCAAAAATTAGTAAAGTTTTTCTATTTTGAGCTAGGAAATTTTTTCAAATTACAAATATGTTGACCAGTGTTATCAATATTATTAGCGATGTACAAGGTCAGTCTTTAATATATATATATATATATATATATATATATATATATATATATATATATATATATAGTAAAACATATATATATATATATATATATATATATATATATATATATATATATATATATATATATATATATATAAGAAGATATATATATATATATATATATATATATATATATATATATATGAGTATATATATATATATATATATATATATATACTATATATATATATATATATATATAATATATATATATATATATATATATATATATATATATACAGGTGTATATTATGAAAGAGAAAAATTCAGTAGGATATTCCTTGCATAAATATAAGATAAGATAATATATGTCAATAAACACAAAACGCCTCGTTTCCAAGATACAAGGTGATGAAACCTATTTAAACATTAAGTTACAATAACAGTAAATTAAATTTGGAAAGATAATTAACAAATTCATTCAATTTAATTAATTATAAGATACATACATTACTGCACAGAAGAAAATATACAACAGAAATAGTACGAAGCAATGGTGCACTAAGGTTATAACAAATGTTGAAAATGAGCACCCCCAGCGGCAATACAGGCCTTTATTCTGCGACGCATTGATTGGCGGACATGTTCAAATATACCATGTGTGTGCCGAATTGGGTCACAAGATGCGATTATGCGAGCCCTTAATTCTTCGGGACTTTCAACTGTTGCTGTATAAACCAAATGTTTCAGGTGACCCCACAAGAAGAAATCCAATGCATTTAGGTCTGGAGACCGCTGGAGGCCAAGGTTCTGTACCTCCTCGACCTATCCAACGGCGTGGATATACAGTGTTCAAATAGTTACGAGCAACTAAACTGAAATGAGCTGGAGCGCCGTTGTGTATGAAATACATATTCGATCTTAATTGTAATGGGACGTCTACCAGTAGTGTAGGCAAGTCATGTTCAAGAAATTGGTGATAAACGTCTCCAGTAAGCCTCGCTGGAAAAAAGAATGGACCTATCAAATGGTCACCAACAACTCCGACCCATACATTCAATGAAAACTGTGTTGATGGCGGCTTTCAACTATTGCATGTGGGTTCTCATCAGCCCATATGTGATTGTTGTGGAAGTACGATATGGCGTCTCTGGAAAAATTTACCTCATCAGTGAACAATATTTCTGCTAAATGGTGAGGATTGTCTGCAATTTTCTGTTGCACCCATCGACACAAAGCTACTCTTTCAGGAAAATCTGTTGGTACAAGTGCCTGCACTCGTTGGATGTGATAAGGATACAAAAGTTGATTTTTCAATACCCTGGTACTTGTTCTAGGACTGTCCTCAAGTTCTTGAAGAACCTGTTCTTCGACATCTGAAGTTGATACTGTGCGAGGTCACCCGTTTCCATTAGTAAGTTTTTTAAAACTTCCTGTTTCTCTAAGACGTTGATAAAGACGTGCAAACACAGTATGATGCGGGATGACACGATTAGGGTACATTTCTTCATAGAGAAGCTTGGCTGCTAATGAATTACCGTTCGTACGACCGTAAACAAAATGCATATCGCACATTTCACTATTTGTGTAATTCATTTTGAAAATATGAGAAACACTTGAACACAGAAGTTAACGCGACACGGACTAGTATATGTATAAATGAAGCGAGATACGGAACTAGTAAATAACGGTAGGTAACCTTTCCTACGGTATATTTGTGCTTATTATTAAAGGTTGAGATGTGGCATGGGACGGGCAATGAAATATATCAGATATGTTCCACATAAGTTTCATCACCTTGTATCTTGGAAACGAGGCGTTTTCGGTGAAATGTTTATTGACACATATTATCTTATATTTGTGCAAGGAATATCATACTAAATTTTTTCGCAATAGTAACGATACACCCTGTATATATCTTCCTCCTATCCCCAGATTGGGGGTGAGGTGAGTAACATACACCGGAACAGAAAAGTAGTAGAAAAACATGACGCAAGTCAAAAGAAAACCCCCCTCCCCTTTTACCATCCCATTTATACCCCCAGTGAGAAATCGTCGCAATCGGAAAAATCCACTCTGAGGCTTCACAAGACAGAGAAGGATCTTCACTGTGGTATCTCGTCAATGTGGGGTTCATCCCCTGGGTAAAGCCCACAACCATATCCCTTCACAAAACCCTACCCTTCGCTCCTGTTATACGCCTTTCTTCTCGCTTCTAATAATTTCACATTCCTCTCCTTCAGGCATTCCTTAACTGACTCAATCCACTTTTTCTTCGGTCTCCCAGCCGGTTGATTCCCAGCACACTCACCACTATACATCCGCTTAACCAACTGACTATCATCCATCCTTTCCATATGACCAAACCTTGTCAATGTACTCTCCATTATTCTCTCATTTATGCCTTTCTTCACACCACACAACTCCCTAATGCATTCATTCCTTATTTTATCAATTCTTCTCACACCTAACACGCCCCTAAGATTGTCCATCTGAACACTTTGTACCTTAGATCTATACCTCTTATTCCAGATCATAGTTTCACTACTATACGTTAACACAGGTAACAACATAACCTCATGCCAAACCCTAGCGCATTTAAGACTTAGTCCCTTCACATCCACCAAGGATTTAATTGCCCCAGCCACCTTAATACCATTCACATCTTTCCTACTACATTTTGTATCATCCGTTCCTTTTCATCCAACATATATCCTAAATATTTAAACTCAGATACTTGATCCAGTTGCTCACCATCTAATATGACCACACCGAAGACTCTCTTCACTCACTACGATAACCTTACTCTTATCTACATTTGCTTTTAAACCCCCTCATTTACACACCTTGCCAAACCCCCCTACCAATTCTCTCACTCTCTCCAGATTCACCACACAAAACCAAATCATCCGCATACAATAAACAGGGAACCCTCCACTCTCTTCCATTCTACATCAGTGTAACACCTTCCCCCACGTGTAATTCATTCATAACCTCACCCTTATACAAATTAAATAACCAAAGAGGTAACACATCCCTGCCTCACTCCGCTGTTAATATTACACCAATCACTTTCAACCCCATTTATTCTTACACACGCTTCACTATCGTCATACATACTTTTGATTCCATTCAGAAGCCTACCACCAACACCACATATCACTAACACCTGCCACAGGTCTTCCCTATTAATCCTGTCATACGCCTGTTGCAAATCCATAAAACCTATATACAATTTATACTTTTTCTCTCATTTTCTCGATCATTTGTTTATCTGTTAAAATTTGATCCACACTCCCCTAACACTTCTAAATCCACCTTCTTTTTCACCAATCAGTCCTTCAGTCACTCGACACGCTCTTTCGACCAAAATACCAGCATATATATATATATATATATATATATATATATATATATTATATATATATATAGTATATAATATATATTATTACATATAAATATATATAAATATATTATATATTTATATCTTCCCTATACACACAATAAACTCAATTTCCTTATAATTCCTACAGTTACCCTTTATCCTTATGTAAAGGTACTACTATTACTGCTCTCCTCCAATCCCTCGGAACTATACCCTCCATGAAAGTTTTGTTACACAACTTCCAAATCCACTCATTCGCCATCGCGCCTCCGTTATTGATCATTTCACCAGTAATTTCATCTATACCTGCAGATTTACCATTCTTCACCTTTCTCACTCTACAAATTACCTCCTCCTTACTAATGACCTCACTCCCAAAATACCTATTCCTTCTAGCACCATCATTATCACCTCTTCATTACTGCCAATGTTATACAGATTTTCGAAGTGTTCTTTCCACACTCCCCTCACATCAATTTCGTCAGTTACGAAAGCACCATCCCTATTCATCATTCTAAGCAGATTCCCTTTATTCTCATTCTTAACCTTCGCGCTTTCCTTCTAGAAGAGTTTCTTATTGCCTTGAATCCCTATTCATCCTCCTTCCAAACTGTTCATTTACCTCTTTTTTTCTCCTACTTATGCACCTTTTAGTATTTCTTTTTTCCTCCTTATATAATTCCAAACATCTTTCTTTCGAAACCTCATCATTGGCTTTTAGTATATTCAACCATGCTTCTTTTTTTCTTTTAACCGCTTGCATCACCTCTTCATTCCACCATTAACTTAACATTCTTAGTTCCTACTTTAGCACATCCACATACTTCTTTTGCACTGCTAACAACCGCTTCCTTCATTTGCTTCCAGATTTGTTCAGTTTCAACTTGTTCCCATTCAACTGATACCTGCGAGCGCTTCTTAAATGACTTAACCTTCTTTTCTGTCACTTAACATATTACTCACTCTTAATTCTACACCCTTCCTTCCTTATCACCTTCCTCTCCATCCAAGTCCCCACTAAGTATATATATATATATATATATATATATATATATATATATATATATATATATATATATATATATATATATATATATATATATATATATATATATATATATATCATTGTACAGGACCCACCACGGCTCACAAAGCCGCCACACTGGGTTGAATATAATCAACTCCTTTAGTGGGTCTTGGCATGAGGGGGGAGGGTATGGGAGGTTGCGGTCAGGAAAGATAGCAGACGCGCCCACACTGTTCCCTGTTTTAGAGCCGCCAGTAAACACTGAAGTAAATTCACCGTGAACTACAGAATGAGACAGGAATGTTGCCTTTAACAAGGCAGCAGGGTGGCTAGATTTGGAGAGAGAGGTCAGGGCCAAGCAAATGGTGGGAGCGGGGAATAGCCAAGGTGTGTACCCTTCATCATAAGAGAAAGGCAGCACCTTTTGCAAAGGGATGTTAAGGAAATTAAGGATGTTATGAACTGTGTTTGCAAATGGCCAGTAATTAGGATTCTAAGGTATCTCCTGCAGAATCGGTGTCAGAGCAGACGGCATTGGGGTTTGAAAGCGAAGATAACTTGTGCACATGATGTATTCCCTTCGAAGAGAGAGTGACATCACATTAGATTCAACTTCAAGGCTCACCCGGGGAGACGATCGGAAGGCTCCAGTGGAGATACGGATCACCTCATTTTGGATGGGATCTAACAGGTGTAGTAGAGACGGGAAGGCCTGATCATATACTACATAGCCATAGTCCAGCTTCGATCGAATTAGCGCGATATAGAGACGCAAAAGGGACTTGCAGTTAGCACCCCAAGATTTTGAGGTGGGATTACGTAACAGGTCAAGCACGCGATGACAAGTCATTTTCAGTAGTTTAATACGCGGTGCGTATGTTAAGTGGTCATTGGAGCAAAATGTGGTAGAAAAGAGAAGAAACAGCAAGATCTTAAAAGGGAAACATCAGAAAGAGAAGGAGCAGAAAGGAATATGAAAGAGTAGCAAATGATGCTCTGAATGAATATGCCTAGATTTAGAGAAAAACGAAACGAGTGAGATAAAATTGTCAACTTTCCAAAAATTATCTTATGAAGAGAAAATAATTTTATATTTTTGCATAAATCTATTTATTTGTTTCAACACTAAAATTGAAAATCAAATTTAAATTCGAATTAAAAAATTACTCGAAGAAACAAAAAATAGAATAACTTTTTAAAAAAATAATTTATACAAAATGAAGTTTAGCTACTCAAGTACTACATTTTTAATGTTTGCATTTAATATGACATCAGAATCGTTTTAGTCTATCAGGTGAACTCCTTAAAATGTTCAAAGGAGTTGGGAACACGTATCAGCTGTTTGTCTCTTCCCATGTATGGAACATGACATTAATATTTGCAAGTTAACGCACCTCCCAAAACCAAGCTGCTAATTAGTGATATTTTATTATTAGGGTTGATTAGTCGTCAGGGTAATAATTAGTGTTGCTTTTTCTAATTAGTGTTTAGTGTTAGTGAAGGGTAATTGTTAAAAAAATATCAACTTCATTGTTGTGGTTAGTTATTATGTAATATGTATGTAATTATGTATGTGTATATATTGTATATTGTTTTTTTTAATTTCATATTATTTATTAAAAGCGCCAATAGCTCAGTGGTTGAGCAGTCGCCTAACAAAGCGAGGGTCCAGGTTCGCAACTGGGTCGGATGGTCGAATGTGAGCTATTCTTCTCCTTGGGCTTGCGTTTTGCTCGGACGTTAAATGAGTACACCCCTCCTATAATTAGGGCTCTGCCCGTGAGCGGTGCTGTGTTCTCTGTTAATTATATATATATATATATATATATTATATATATATAATTATATATATTAATATATATATATATATATATATTATATATATTTATATATTATTATATGATTAGGTTCGCTGGAGGAACTGGTGGCAGGTTCCTTGGGTCCCTTTTGTCAAAAAGAACCGATGACGTTTTGGTGGGAGAGGAAATGGAAGCCATGGAATTTACCCCATTTGCGAGTATTTTCAATAGCTAGTTAAGTTGCCGTTCGAGAAAAGCAGCCTGGCACCGGCTATATTATATATATATATATATTTATATATATTATATATATATATATATATATATATATTATATATATATATTATTATATATATATATATTATATATATTATATTATATATTATAGAGAGAGAGAGAGAGAGAGAGAGAGAGAGAAAGAGAGAGCGAGAGAGAGAGAAAGAGAGAGAGAGAGAGACAGAGAGAGAAGAGAGAGCAGAGAGAGAGAGAGAGAGAGGGCGTCAACATAGAGAATAATTGACCGCCGCTGGCATAGAAGTAACGATATCATTAAATCGGAGAGCAAATAGTAATACAGTTAGAACACTACCCTGGCGGAACGCCTTCATACAGAGTAAAGTGGCGTGACAATAGAAGAGCCCACCAAACCTGGATGGATCTATTTTGACAGGAAGGCATTTAATGAAAAGGAGGGAGGTTGTCCCCCGCGGAAAACCGCAGCGATGAATTGTAACCCTGCTCAGGTAGACATCTTTAAAAATCACATAGTTGGTAGACAGGTTGGTCAAATTTTCACGGCTTTACTTAACCTTTATTTAATCTTTATTTTGATAAACTAGGTTATTGTTTGATTATATTTTGATGCATACATCTTCAAAGGATGACTGAGAAAAACTTTCATGCAAACAAATTTTTTTTAAAACCTTTTATAAAAACACAGTTACTTTTTTTTTTAAAGAAACCCAAAAAAAACACCATAGGTGTTTTTGAATATATGATAAAATTGAATATATGATAAAAAAACAACTTTTTTTTCAATTAAAATTTTTTATGTAATATAAACAGAAAAAATGTGTAGAATCAACGATATTTTTATTCATATCGCCATTTATGACTCTATTGCCTCCAAGAAATGAAATGAGACACCTGAGCCTCATAATTTTTTTTTATCGTAAAAAAATGAAATATTTCTATCAACATATGCAAAATATGCTTGCATTTAAGGTATATATATTATATAATATATTATATATATAATATATATATATAATATATATATATATATATATAATAATAGTATATATATATATATAGTATATTATATATATAATCTTCTTCTTCTAATGTCGGGAATCTGAGGTGAACCAATTATCACTATCACATTTCTTTCTGAATTGATTTGGTGTACAGAGAAATAAGTTCTTCAGTTCTTCCTTGTTGGATACATTGATGTCGGGGGAGAACATTGGTTGAAGTCATGCGGATGGTTGAGTATATTGTGCACTTGTAGAGGGTAGACACTGAAGTGTTGATGAAGTAGATAGACAAGGTTGTGTTGCTAATGTCATAGTTGACAAACTTGGAAATTGAAGAGGGGACACAAGGTGGAGTTACAGATGGATCAGTTTTCAAATTTTCAGATTTAGGTGTTTCTGATAAGGCAGTCGACATATTTTCATTTGAAGGGGTTGCAGGATCAAACAACCTATGAAGTGACGAGGTACTTGCATAATCCTCATCGTCATCAATCTCAACCATATTTCTTAATTTTTCTTGGAGTAAGAACTAACTCTCTTTTCCTTTTGTTCATATTCATATTTCCAAAAACATACGCTATTTACTAACACAAATCCATCACTCTCTACGGAGTCATATTCCACGTCATTTCCTCACTTTCACAGTCTGAGGATTCAAAAAAAGGGAAATTCCCTTTCCAAATTATGAATTAGACATATATATATAATATATATATATATATATATATATATATTATAAATATAATATATATATATATATATATATATATATATATATATATATATATATATATATATATATATATAGTTGGTTGAGCACCGGAATTTTGGGTACCGCACCGCATTAGAGTATGCAAAGCACTAGAGTTAGTTCACCACGCACCGCACCTCAAAAATTATTTTTGTCACGCCGCACCGCACTAGAATAAGCACACCACGCACCGCACCTAAAAAAATTATTTTTGTCACCGCACCGCACCTGTTTCGATGTGCATTGCGTTTCGCACCGCACCGCACATCACCTTTATAATTTAAAATCGCACCGCACCGGGTCACTGAAATTATGTACTGCACCGCACCGTACCGCATCAAAATAAGCGCACCGCACCCGGTGCGTCGGCCAACACTATAAACTGCACTACACTAAACAGACATAAAGGCTATCCGTCAGTAATATATACCACAGAGAAAAAACATAAACGGAAGACGTTGGTAAATTCTACCACAAACTTCCCCCACGGAGCCCACAGTGCAGCTAAGGTGGATTTTATGTGACAGCAATACTTATTGCCCCCTTATCCCCAATTCTCCAATTCATCCATTCGTGCTACAGGAAATGATTTTAGAAGAAAAAAACAAAAAAATGCTCTAGGCGATGGTAATTTTTACCCTCGGCTACCTGAGCAGGGTTAAGGAGAACCCCAGTTCTCCACGTGTCATAAGCTTTTTCAAGGTCAAAGAAGACCCCAAGAACCATCCCACCAGTTGAGAAGGCTTCCCGGATATCATGGTCTAGTTTTATCAAGGGATCCGCGGTCAAGCGATTTTTGCGGAAACCAAACCGGAAGTATGAAAAAGCCTGGCGACTCTCCAGAACAGGGAGAAAGCGGTCTGAAACCATTTTCTCCATTAATTTACAGGAATAACAAGTCAGCGAAATTGGTCTTTGGTTGTCTGCCAACTTTGGATCTTTCCCAGGTTTGGGGATAGGAATTACAAAAGCTGTAGTCCAAATAGATGGAAAAGAAGATTCGATCCAGATTCTGTTATACAGATCCAGCAAAAATGCTGATGCCGATAGATGGATATGACGGTATGATGTACGAAATCATGTCTGGGCCAAGAGCACAGTCTTTACTATTCGCCAGTGCAGTTTGATACTCTGCAAGTGTAAAAGACGGTTATAGGTATGATCTTCACCTTTCGCTGCTGAAAAGTCTAACAGTGCCAATTAGTTCTTGAATTGTGAAAGACTCAGATTACGGAAAGAACTCCGAGTTGGCTAGCAAAACTATAACGATGCATCTGCGACAGTAGCGAGGGCGGAGATCGTTGTCGCGTTATATTCCAGGCCATAACGGAGAAATGTGGGTGAGTTGTGGAGCGACGAGATATTTTCTGTGTAAACATCGTCAACACTAAAGGAAGGGGAGTGTTGGAGTTAACAGTCAAAATGTAAGTTCGAAAAACTTGTTTACGTGTTTGAAGATTAATTCGCCGAGATCTCACCGCAGCTGCTTTAAAAATAATCATGTTTGGGGTAGTACGGGTCCTTTTGTATTGCCTTTAGAGTTTCTTCTTCTTCGGTTGGCTTTGTGCGCACTCTTGGGAGCACCAAGAGGTTGCCGACCGCCTGCCTGTAGGAAGGATTGCGGAAAGCAAGTTTTCCGCTGCCGAGATGACAACCTGCTGGAAGAAGTGAAAGGCATCATCAACAGTCGGAAACCGGTTTTATTGAAGAGAGAAAGTGGGATAGCTGTGGCCTGAGAAAAAGGAACCAACTCCGCTCGGTCATCATAACGCCAGCTGGAGTTATAACATTGGGCTCGGTACAAGCTCAATTAAATCTATTGGGTAATGATCACTGCCGTAAAAATAATCAAAGCGGGACCAGGTAAAACGATCCAATAGGGAATGGGAGCAAAAGGAAAAAACAATACAGGAAGAATTGTGTGTATCTAAACGTTCATATGTTAGGGGAGTCCTGTGTTTAATACATCCCAGGGAAAAGGGGGGTTTTTTAAAAGAAATCTACAAGGATCTTAGGACTTAGCGAGGGTGAAGAGAAGGGGTGGCGGAGGTGAAGTATCCTGGTATAACACCCGAATAAGGGAGAAGCTTAGAAAGCATCAGCTAGCGTCGACCCTTAGTAAAATTCACTCACTCGGAGCCAAGTAGATCAAACAGATAGTAAGGTCGGTGGATAATGAATTTGGGCTGCCACTGCATGAAGTTTAGTTGAAAGGGACTGGATAATAGGGGATACACAAGATTTATTGAAGGAGTTATTCCTGCACCTTTCCCTATCATTGTCCGCCAATTGAAAGAAGTCGGCGTTGATATAGCCGAAGTTCCTGGCAAACATATGCACTTTGGTGTACGTTTATTAAGTTGAGCAAGCTCTTCAAAATTTGAGTGGGAGCCACGACAAATTACATTGAAGGAAAGTGCCATACTGTGTTACTATAAATATTTTTTTTTTTTTTTTTTTTTTTTGAGGCAATTTTTTTTTATTTTTTTGGGGTTTTTTTGGGGGTGGTTTTGGATGAAGAGGAAAGTACTGTGGAACGTGGTCTCGACGGGGAGGCGGAGACAAATCCTGGTGGCTAAAGAATAGTCATTTACAACAGATTTGGTTGTACGACCGCTTTTGGTGAAGGGGCTCTCGCCATGAATACGAGATAAATTGAGTTCAACCAAGTCCATATTTGCGTGGATTTGGTTGGTCTTTGGAAGAGCTACCAAAATGCTCATGTTTAGGAATGGAAGCGGTATCAGTATCTACCAAGCAAGCAGATTCAGAAATGTGTGAGG